>VYYI01002189.1:0-15834 GCA_021029175.1 Bilobella aurantiaca
CAACATCTAGTCTTGGGCTTGGAACATGAAAACAGGTCCGTCATTTCTGCATTTCCTGTATAGAAAATCAAAAAGTATGTAAGTGATTAGAACTATAGTGAAATTAGGATTCCCATATGGATTCAGAAATTTCTAATGATAATCATGAACGTTTACGACTGTGTAGTGATAAACTTCATCTTACGGAAACATGTAAAGTAGAATATGGACGTGATGCAGGAACCAGGACAGGGCAGTAGCTTTTCCTTAATTTCAACGCTACTCTCTTCAGGTTCTTCATCCTCCTCTTGCTGTTCGTAGTAGGGCTCTTCTGTCGTCGTTGTCGTAGTAGCCACCGTGGCTACCCGTTGCGGCGGAGGAGGAAGGGGCATGGGCATCTGTTGCTGTTGTTGATGGTGTTGTTGTTGTTGTTGCTGCTGTTGTTGCCATGGTCTGCTGGGTGGCTGCATGGGTTGCATATGTGGTCTCCCGCCATGGGAATACGGGGGATTCGGATTCGGATTCATTTGAGTCTGCATTGTTGGCGGAGGTGGTGGTGGGTTCGCACAGCAGAAGTACCCGTTGGCACACTCGTAGCGGAGCGTCTGCTCACACACGGTGTACAAGCTGAGCGGGAGGCAGTAGGCTGGACATTTCTGGATGGGCGGGGGCATGGGGTGCCTCTGCATCATTGGTGGAGGAGGTGCCCGCGGCGGCTGGAAATATATTTGAATCACGTTTAGTAGAAAAAGTTTTGTTTCTTCATTTTGTAATTTTTGAGAAAATTGCGGCACATGAGTGATTATTCTTCATATGAAGAACTGATTCGCCTCTGTAAACCAAGACTGTAAACTGTTATTTTTGTGGGGCAGTGAGGAATTTCCTGTTAAATTTTGATCCGATTCACATATTTATCCTACAGTTTGAAAAACAAGGATTTTTCTGACAGAAACAATGATCATTCTCGCAAAATCTTCATTCGTGCTACTCATTGATTGCATGTAGTTGAATCGCAATGATTTCTCTGTAGGAAACAATGATTGACGTGGACGTATTTTGAATCTATAATTTAGCAACAATGTTTCTCCTCCTGAAAACAACCATTCTTCCAACAAAGCCTTCATTGTATCGACAAATTTGGATGCTGAAGCCGAACAACAGTGATCATCACACACTAAAGATTGCTATTCCGTGTTTGTAAAACAATGATTTGCTACGACGGTGAGAGCATAACAAATTCCAACCCGCCCACTTCTAAAATCCTTTAATATACGAGCTGAATATGATCTCAGGTAGGAAAATAAATGACATCATATATATAGTTAAGTTGAATAAGGAAAATCAGACGTGAAAATTACTTTTTTTCAACTGTAAGTTTTTTACGCTCATTCTTAGCCTTCCTGAATTGAGTCGCGCGGAAACCACTAGATGGCATTCGATGCTCATCCATTGAACGAACGCTTACTGTAGCCTTTAGTTCACTACCAATGGATCCCAATGGATTAGTGTTCAACCCAATCGTTCAACCTCATCTTCCGTGGAAAATCCCAGCTTAAGTTCACACTGGCCCATCTCCACAGCCCACCCAAGTGCAGTAGACAGGGAAAACAAACAAACGGTGGTATCTCCACCACAATCTACCGAATGATCCTGACAGAAAGTAATGATTTAAAAGCTTTAAAAAACAAGGATTTTCCATTCATACCTGCATTTGCTGCGGCGCCTCCACACAGCAGACTGAGCCCGACTTGCACCATGACGACCGGTCCGTATGATCGCAGAAGAGTTTGGACAGGAACAAGGACATGCATTTGCCCTCACAGAGTTTAGCCCCCGGCGGAGGTGTCTCCTCCTCATAATCGTCCTCTTCAGCCTCTACTGTTGTCACCGGGACTGCACCCGTCGTCACCGGCGGCGGCGGTGATGGAGGTTTCGCCGTCGTTGTGGTCGTCGTTGTAGTCGTAGACGTCGTCGTAGTTGTTGTCCTCGCATCATCCGCCTCATCATCCGCCGCATCACCATTTGCCGGCTTCTCTGACACATTCATGATAATCAATTCTGGCGGCGGATTGCGGAAGTCAAAAACTTCAGGGTTGACGCAACACTTGAGATTCCCGCGGCAAATGTTGGGGATATTGAGGACAGCATCACAGTATGTCGTCATTCGGGCCACGGTACACACGCCGGGACACTGTTTCATCGGGGCTGTGTGAACCAACATAGATATATACACGCATCAATTAGACTCCGCTCGCTAAAACCCTCGTAGATTCATCATCATCATCATCATCATCATCAACGGCACGAACTCTCGCATCAAAACAGAGGCGGCTTACGCGGAGTAGTGGACACGACGGGAACGTCGTCCTTGGTTAATCTCTCAGGTAAGTTCACTTCTTCCTCCTCATCATCCTCAATGGCCTCTTCACCATCGGGCTTGTGTAGGCCAGGCCGTGGACGTGACTCCGCTTCCTCACTATCATCATCCGCCACTGCCTCAGTCGTTGAGGATGTGGGGAGAGATGAGGGGGAACTCATCGCCATCTCCGGACGCATCATTTCAGGCGGACGCATTGAGGCAGGAGCCTACATATGAATACACACAGAGAGCAAATAATGAGGTGCGGATCATTTGTTCGATGAGTTCTCACACACAGCGTCAAGCCTACAGACCTTCATTCATCACCACCACCCAAATTCAACTGTAAAAAGAGTCGGTGGAAAAAATCTCTGTTTTAACAGGAACGATCTTAAAAGCAATTAAACGGTAGTGGAGAGTCCGACGTATCATCTGACCTAGAAAGGGCTCATAATGAATCACGATGTGAAAATACGGAAGGCAGACGCTCATTTAACCGTCGTCGAGAATCCCATAAACCTTTACTCGCTACAAACGCACGCACACACACACACACACACTTGCTAACCAATACTCACACACATCCGCGCACTAAAGCAAACACGCAGACATGCACACGCTCTCAACAATGGGATTCTCAGCCCGAAGGAATATGATGCATACATATCATACTGGTCCTGAGTCATTTGCAGACGACACGCACCTCCTTCTTGTGTATTTCAGGTCGTATGAATGGGTGGCACTAAAAAAAGTTTCTCTCACCTCTTCCGGATGATCCCCTAAACGAGATGGGTCCGGCCTGTTGTTATTATTATTAGAATAATACGGGACCGGTGGCCTCCATCCCGGCGGCGGTGGTCCCCATGCCGGGTACCGATTCCCAAAGTAGCTCTGGTTTCCACCATTGTACGGCGGTGGCGGCGGCGGTGGTGGCCGCTCCACACAACATCGTAACCCGTCCGGACATGAAGCCTGTTGAGAATAAGAGTTAAATATCCGGTGAATCCTTCCATTTCTTACTATATATCATCATCATCGTCATCATCATGTGCTATGATTACAAACGAGTTTAACATTACGGTTTTGAATCTGCCCTGCACTTGAGACGGGCTTGATGAGATGCAGCAATGTCGGGACTGTTAGTCATTTTTTTTACATGAAAACCAGTTGCCCCTGCACCACTTTTCCACCATACCCTTGACCATGACCGCTGCTGCAGTGCAGTGCAGAGGGGGAAAGGAGTTTAGCGAGAAAAAGTGAGCCGTAGTCGAGTCAACAACTGTGAGAAAAAGTATATCGGGAAATGAACGAAACTGAAATGACAGCTTTTACCTCGACGACGCCATCGCACATGAATGCGGATGTTAAGGAGTGAACACATTTCCCAGGACAGTCATTTGCCTCCACCGTCGCGGTCAAGGAGTCAAATAAACCTGGAAAAGGTAAAGTATAAAGTCGTTGACATTACATGAGTATGCGCCCAGAAACATTCTTCAAACTTTTCCACCATGCCAGGTAAGTTAAAAAGTTAAGGGCAACAGCAGGCTCTCAGGGTCACAAAATGCCGACAGTGTGGATGCCCAAAATTTTTTTACTAGGGCCATTCCCATGCACAAATTACTATGGGAACCATATAGGATTCCACGGCAGAACTCCCACTCACCCGTTAAAAGTCCCGCAAAACTCGGCCCGCCATCTTCCTCACTAGTAAGATTATTTCCACTGATAGCGTTGAAATGGTGAAGGAATAGCACCAGGAAAGGGATGAGAACTGACCGCATTGTTTGTATTTACATATTACTTTACAGTTCCATAATTTATAATCCACACGTCCTTTGGTCACTCACTAGTATATACTCACTTATTCGGAGGCCACCAGTGGAATCACCGTGGCGAAAAAGCCGTGTATAATTCAGGGCCTTGACCCTTCACATGTGTTCTCACCGTTCCTACCTCCAACTCCTCCACAACAAGAGCAACAACAACAACAACAACAAGTAACGACCTTCGCTCTTTTACGTCGGGGAAAAACTTTTGATTCTATATTGCGATTGATATTGATGGTGATGATGATGATGATGATGATGCTGAAGAAGAATTTGGGAATGAAATGTGTGTGTAATGTAGTGTGTTGTTCATGGACCACCATGCACTTGGTTACTAACTCTCACGGGTTACTTTACTACTACCACCTGACGTTTTCACGCGCACACACATACACAGGCTCACGGAGTAGATCAAAAGATGTTGATGAGCTCCGTACACTTACTTCTCGAGTCTTACTTACTCATATACTCGCAGAGCCGTCACAAACGAAAAGTGAGGTGCCGGACTATGAGGAAGGACAAGTTGGTGAACATTTCCACGATGTGACTACGACTCACGCTCCACACATGTACACACACACACACATGCACACACAGGAACACAACAGACTCCTGTTCCCACTACTACTACCCCTACTTCCAAAGTGCCTTCGTCTTCAACCTGACTGACTGCGAGGGAGAATCAGATTTAGACAGGAGGAGGGAAACAGGCCAGGAGAGGCAGTAGGAGCAGGTAAAAATTGACGATCATCAAAGAGGCTAAGAGTCTTAACAACTTTTGTACATATCCATCATTCGTCCACACACGACTGTAAGAAGCTCTATAATGCTGGTCCTACACAGGGGTAAAAGGAGTAAAAATGTTTCAGTCAGTCAGACTTTGCCGGCTATATAAGATTACTATTATTATTATTGTCAAAAAGATAACTGAAGATGCTCGCTGTGAGGGGTATACATTTGTGAAGGAAGGGGGTATACAATACTTTTGCCTACGTTGTGGTAGCAGTGCCAGAAGTAGTAGTGTAGTAGTAGTAGTAGTAATAGTAGTAGTAGGAGTAGTAGAAGTAGTAGTAGTGGTTGTTGTTGTTGTTGCTGTAGTAGCTGTATGTTCTGACTTGCCTAACGGGACTTTTATATATATGCAGGTGAACGAACCTCGATCACCAAAACTATACGTTACTTGCTGCCCCGTCTTCTTCAACTTCTTCTTCTTCTTCTTCTTCGTGATCCTTCGTCCACCCTATCGTTGTTGTCGTCATTACACACACACACACACACACACACACACAAACCACAGACACACACGCTAATATATAGAGATAGACAGAGAGACAGGGTGGTGTTGGGCATACTCATATATATGACGGTTTGAACTTGATTTTCTCCCACTTTACCTCTGTACGGAGATTATACAAAATACTTTACTGTCCACCTCACGAAGAGGAGCTTAAGCTGCACTGTTCTGTTACGTTTGGCCCGGCTGATTACCTACCTCGCAGCAAGCCTGCTCCCACTGCCAGTCCCTTCCCACATGTATGCGAGTCAAAGGTAAAGGAATAATAATCATGGTTGGGCCTGTATGAGGTAAATACTAAGAGGAAATGAACCTTCCTCAGCCTTACCTTCAGCATCCTTAAGTCCACGTAGATACGCATAAATACGGGGAATGTATAATACCACTCCGTTACTGAGAAAAAGGGATTTTCCCCTTTGGCCGAACAGTTTCTGTATGTGGGCCTGTGTGTGCGTACTTCCGAGGAATTTTACATAATGACATTTCAGGGAATATACCATCATCACTTAAGACAACTCTGGTTCAAACCCTCAAGTTGTGAAGGCAGTCGTCATTTTTTCCCTTTCGGTCATAACCTGTATGGACGGGGCAGTTTGGATGGTAATGAAGATGTTGATGAGGTGCATTTAAGATCGACGTCAGATTCAGATTCAGATTCACCTTTTATTTCTCCTCATAAATTATTCATGAATACTATTACATGGGGAAGAATGTCCACTTTATACCATTCCACAGTGGTGAGAAAGTGTCAATTTAAGGGACGGTTATGAGCCTAATGCTCGCTCTCCAGTACTTTATGTGCTGATCCGATATGGCGGGAAGTTCGTTTTTTAAACTTTGAAGGAAAAAAAAATGATGAAGCATGATGAACACATGAGGAGCCTTCACATAACGTATACGAGAAAACGACAATGCCAGCGAGTTGTTGACAGGTGGAATAGAGAGGAATGTTTAGAGGAATTTGGAGGATTTTCGGGGATTTTGTATTTAATAAAATGTCAATGGCTTTGTCATACTGGTTCACAAAGCATTGTACAATCCATTCCAATGGGAGGTTACAGTGTGTTACACTGAGTGAGTTGGAGATTCATGTACATATAGCTGTATTCGACTGCTTTCGGCTCACTCAGGTGATCATCCATTCAAAGGATTCAACAAGTTTGCAAGTGTGCGACTTTGGACTGTTGAGTAGGGGGTACTGTAAGTGCAATGCAATGCAAAGTTACGAGATCCGGATGATTTGCTATGATGATTGTTGTATGCGAAGCTCATCTCTATAGCTATATGAATGTATTGTGTGGGGTTAAAGCTGGGATTTAATGACGACAATGCCTCTCTCTCTACCTCTCTCCTTTGCAGAACTGCGGCCACTAATGCTTGCATAGTTGCTCTCGCATCCCACCACCATATCCATGCCATGCCGATTGAAATGAATCGCTCCGGGTACAACAACGGGATATAACTGCGTGAAAAAAATTAAGTCGTTAGTGGAGGAAACGAAATGGAGGAGCCAGGAGGGTTAAAAGAAGACGGCGGCGGCGGCGGAGAGTGCGACGATGACGATGATGGTATGATGGTGATGATGATGATGAAGATGATGGAGCCGAAGGAGAAAAGAAGAAGATGTGCGGATGAAGAGGTGTTCTTTCTGATGGTGCGGTGATTGGTGGTGTAAGTTGCTGGTGGTGGTAGAGTGGTAAGTAGTTGTAGTAGATGAAGTAGAAGTTAGTAGCATCAGCCTTCTTCCTACCGTACTTCTCCTGCTCCTGGTCGGTAGTAGTAGCAGTAGTAGTAGTGGTAGTGGTCCTCCTGTATTATTGTGGTGCGCGATCAAGTTGAACAACCCGAAGGTCAAGTTCTTCATTCTCGGCAATTTACTCTGGTAGAACAAACAAAGGCCC
This sequence comes from Bilobella aurantiaca, assembly GCA_021029175.1. Taxonomy (NCBI): domain Eukaryota; kingdom Metazoa; phylum Arthropoda; class Collembola; order Poduromorpha; family Neanuridae; genus Bilobella; species Bilobella aurantiaca. The sequence continues at coordinate 7,360 of VYYI01002189.1, forward strand.
AGTCGATTTCAATCTACTTTACATTCAACATGGTTCTTGTCGTCCACCTTCCTGCGCTATTTATACTCGTCATCGCCGCCGCCGTCGCCGTCACCTCTCTGCCCGTCGTCGACAAAGGTTCCCGAGAGAAGTCATAGATATATAAATATATATATATATATATATATATATATATATGTATTTATATATATACATACATAGATAGATATAGATTGCGATTTGAAATTTTTACCCATTTCTGTAGAAAATTACGGGTGGAGCCCCTCGTGCTGTGTGGTATATGGAGGGGACAGACTGTATATTTCCGGGTGTCATTTCCCATGTATACATTCCATTGGGGTAATGACACGAGGAGATCAGTTTTCAAGTGTCCAAGTGTGTAAGCGTGTGCGTATGTGTGTGTGGGGGAGGTGACCGTATCATTGGGAAATATATAGGCAGAAAGTGAGGTCGCGGAGATTGCCTTTATAACCTGTATTATACTAATAGTAATAGGAAGACACATTTCGCCAAGTCCGCACGGAAATGGTTCTCGAAACGTCATGTACCAAAGTCTGGGAATGAGGAATTAATTCACCAAATTTGAATTATTCCTCAGTTACGACGGCTAACGAGGACCACCTGCGAACGGAATGAGCCTCAAGAGGTTCTCCTCCTTGTTTCGATATATATTAGAAGCCTCCTCTCCTCTCACAGGTCTTCTGCCTTCGTACGCACACATACGGAGACCATGTCGCCCCATGAAGGACTAATTTGGGACGACGGCATGACGTTTACTCCATGTCTCACAGCATGAGGGTTCCCGTTTCGCCCGACTCATTCATCTCGCTCGTAGCCTTCTCTTGATATGTTGCGTGGACTTTTAACATGAGTTTTATCAGATGATCGCTATATTGTTTTTTTATTCCTCTCTCACCATTACAGGCGTCTTTGTAATAACGGGAGTGAAGACATGCGGCCAAGGCCAGGGTTACTGTGTCCTGGGTGGGGACTGCTCAGTGGACAAGGAGTTCACGGCTGATACGAGCGGGGGTCACTGTGATGGGCTCCGGAAGGCTTTCACGCCGCGGGCTTACTTCGTCTGCTGCGAATATGTGGATGCAAGTGAGTGAGTTTTATGGAATTTTCTTGAACATTTCCCCAATGAATTTTAAATGACTCACGACATTTATAGAGCCGACAACCACCACAACGACCACCACGACCCCAGCATCAACAACAGCCGAGCCGGACTCGGTCGAGAGCTCCCCGGAGCTAAATGATTCCAGCGTGGAGTCCAAGGAGTCTGTCGAATCCCCTGAGAGCCCCGACAGTGACGAGAGCATTAACAAGGGTCAGTTGGCCGTCACTACCATAGCAGCCACACCGGCCACGTCCACAACGTTAAAGCCCGGACTGACAACGTTTACAATATTAGACAGTAGCAGCAATGGATTGGTCCTCATGGACGAGTCCACAGCTGCCACGGCGACTGAGAAAACGACCGAGTCAACGACTGTGAATAGTCAGCGGAATGACATTGAGGAGGATTCCGTGAGGAAAACAGAGGGGACGACGACTGTGATAAATGAAGCTTTAAATGATGACCTGCTGCCCGGAACGAAAACTCCGGTCCAACAAGTTCCTACGACGGTGGAGACTACCGAGAATAATTTACCAGTTCAAACCACTCCGAGTCAACAAGGGAGCGGAAAACCGGTGGAGGGGCCTGTGAGTGTGGCGGGAACTGAGGGTAATACAACTCCAGTGGATGGACTCGTCAGGGACAAAGACAATGCCCAGCCCGCCACCACCATCATTAGTTACTCGGAGAAGACGGAGATTTCCATGGAGCAGTCCGTGAGTTTGCACGTGAAACAGTGCGGCGTGAAATTGTTCAGTTCACGCTTTGATTCCCCAAGGCTGGCCACGCAGGTTGGAACTCGCACTCATCAAACCCTTTCATTTTCTCACATAAAATATATATGTACATACCTCCCTTTTCATCTGTAATTTGTCTGTGTGTGTGTGTGGGTGTTCACCCTTTTCTGCACCTCATTGTATTTAGAGCAATTTTCATGAGTAATTGTCTCATTTATGTGCTCATGAGAAATAATCTTTTATTTTCCCAGTTATTCTCTCCCCATGTGGCCAGTGTTTGAGCAGTAAGAATTTCCCGAAGATGAAGATAGAGAGAGAGAGAGAGAGAGAGAGAGAGAGAGAGAGAGAGAGAGAGAGAGAGAGAAAATATTATGTGAAATTTTTGTGACGCTTTCGTATCCCAATTATGATCATGTGTTGCTTCCTTAATGAAGCATGTGTGGATGGATGGAAGGGGAAAAAATGAGGATTTTGTCATTGTGATTGTTGGTAGTGCAGTACGTTTGTGTGTACGTAGAAAGTAAATTGTATGATTATTGTTGCAGAATCACAATCAGAGGATTTAGGGAATCAGAAAGCTTCTTTATAAGTAATTGTCGTCTCTTTGTTCCCTGCATGAGGGAACACATGTTCCCTGTGCATTATTACCTTGGATGGAATTAGTCTGGGTGTTGGCTCTCTGTCGCGCGTTGTTCATGTGTCACAGCCGGTAGTGGGAAGTTGTTGCACTGTGTGTATCCAGAAAATAGTGATTTGTTTCTCGCATTTTTTCTCCTCTCCCTTCTAAATCCATTGTGTGCGGATCGAAAATAATTGTGACGTAAAAAGACAGGAGTGAGAGTATGTGGATGATAGAGTGAGAGAGAGAGAGCAAGAGTTTTGTGTTTTGTATACTAGGGGTTTGTCCTATACAGTGTTGATTGTTTGAACTGTGAAATCGGTGTATTTTCCTTTTGTTTTTTTATTAATCTTGATGTCCGTATTAATTTCATGGTAATTTTAGGGCTCATCCGGTAGTCCGTCATCCTGCTGGACGGGCGCAGTGGTTCGGTCACCATCCACATTAACGATGCAGGCGGATCCCGGATCCTTCCTCTGCGCCGGTGCCTTGATCCACCCGGCTGTGTTCCTCACGACGGCGACGTGCGTGTCCAGGATGTTCTCCCAGGATTTGAGCCTCTTCAAGATTGCCCTCGGCTCGGGTCACTTGATTCATCCGGCGAATGGGCCCACTCCGGATGCGGATTACAGGGACATCAAGGAGCTCGTCATTCATGAGGACTATGTTGTCGATGGTCATTTGAGAATTAATGATATTGGTGAGTGTGTGTATGTGTATGGACGCTATAGTGATGTATATCGCAGCACATAGTCATAGTCTGTAACTATAATCTGCTACATGTTTGGCATGGCATTTGGAAATAATTGACGTTGATTGTCTTTTTCTGAGCTCTTAGTTTTAGATGCGGGAAAGGGTGACGCGTGAGCTAGCTGCGAGTATTACGGGAATGTTTGGTGATGGTGGAGGAACTAGGGCTTTAAATCAAGGGCACGTTTCTGCGGGAAACTCATATATGCTTCGAGTGCTTTTGTTTGATATTATTCGTTGTCTTAATGTATGTTCGCCGTTGCGTTGGATAAGATTGTCGTGGGGATATGGATTGCAAAGTAGGGGAGATGCAGGAGGAGTAGTATTAGTTGTGTAATTAGGGATGCAGAGTGATACTTCATCGTGCGTAACTTTACAACTAGCCAAAAGGCAATGGTATGAGGAGGAGGGGAATGACGTGGCGGAAATGTGGATGCGGAGCATATAGTTTTACGCTGTATGATTCTGAAATGGCGGCATTATGCACGAGACTTTTCCTGACTCCTGACCGTCAACACTTTGGATCTTCTCCACTGCTGCTCGGGTCTTCAACCTCTCATCTGTAGTAGTATGCCTCTGCCGCATACCTTTCGTCCTGCACTTGAACTCGGCTTTATTTACAACTTTACAAGAACTAGTGATTGTGATTTTGATGATATGATCGTAATGATTTCCTCCATCACTGCTCACTGTACTGCAATGAGTGTATCTCTGTGTGTGTTTCGCTCGCCATCAGGAAGAGTGACCTGGTTTCACACGTGCGCCGAACCAATTAACTTCCCATCAGATCCGTCATGGTCGGGAAGATTAATGGTTCTCTTTATACATGTGAAAATTGCATGTTTTCCCCAAGTGCAAAAATTAAGAGGGAACATGTACCGGTAGTAGGAAATGCATGGTTCTTGCTGGGTCAAGTTTGAAATGGAATTCGGAGCAGTTATGTGTAGTTTTTGTGAGAAATTGTAGGGCAAACTTTGGGATTTTTTAAAATGATCTTTGAGCCTTCATTTTTTTCAACTTTTAAACTTTTTTTAGTTTTGAACTCCTTTGTTTTTTAATCTTTTTTTGAGCTGTCGGATTTTTTACATGAGCTGACAGCTGATAGCAGTGTCATTCAGATGTAGATTACCTGATTGTGTCTATTACAATGTATTGTACAGTGTCGTGACTTTATGATGTGGTGATAAAATGCGGTTCTAAATGTGTTTTTGAAGCCCTTGTCATGCTATCGGAACCGGCGGACATGACGAAAGCTTGTACACTCTGCTTGCCTGATGAGCATACTGACTTTACTGGGCGGGACTGTGCCGTGACCGGCTATTCTCATCCGAGCGACAGCTCCGGTAAGAGGAAAACGTTAGATGACCTCCGTCTTTCCGTATGGTGGCAAGTGTTTTTTTTTACATTTTTTCGTATTTTTATACGTATAGGTTTGGAGTCGGACGGGATTTTACATGAGGCGGACCAGCGGATCGAGTACCATGCAACGTGTGAGACCGTCCTTACCAACTTCACCCAGCATAGTCTTCGAACGGAGAAGGACCTTCAGGGACTGCTCTGTGCGAGCGGGAAGTACTCGGCGGAGGCCTGTTTCGTAAGTTCAGTTTGTGTGACTTCACTATGTATAATCAAATTAATAATGATGGGAAGAAAATAATGAGAGCTGAGAGGGTAGTAGCTACGGTATAAAATCTACGAAATACTTTTAATAATATGAATTGCAATATCATAGCAATAATTGATAGTATAATATATATATTAATTATAATAATAATAGTAGTTAATATATTGATAATTTATGCCATGTAGTAATTGAGAATGCATTATAATATCGACAGCTTGGTTTTCAAGTACTTAGTTTTTTTGAATCCATAGTACTTCCCGTTATACTCGTATCTTTTTTCCCACTTGTGGTTTTATACAGAGCTATATGTATATATAGTATTGTAGACCCTATGTATGTACTCTATAAGATTCAGTACCCGAGTTAGTTTCATACAGATAGTTATTGTTATTGTTTTTCTTCATTTGAAATGCTAACATGCTAATATCTGTCTCTCTGTTTCTTTCGTTCTTTTTATTCACATGTCCTTTTCCAGTCTCCACGGGATGCGGGCTCACCGCTAGCATGTGCTGAGAATGGGATTTACGTCCTGGCGGGCTCCTTCTCGTCGGGCTTCCACTGTGGCACCCCGGAAATGCCCGTCCTCTACACTGACATTGCCCGCCAAATGAGTTGGGTGAATAAAAACCTCTTGAAAACCTTTGTGGCATTTTAGCTGTGAACGGGGAAACTGTCTAGTCTGTCTCTCTTTTTAAGTAACAACAACAACGAGAACAACGAAAGGTTGATTTAAAAATTTTGGTGCTGATGAGTTTTAATAGTATAGTAATAATAATAATAACTGTAACAATAAGAATAATAATTACCATTTATAAAATCTACTTCGTGCGTGTGCTAACCAAAAAATATAAGTCACGGGATAAATATAGGTATATGTATATATATATATATATTTATATATGTATGTGTATAAGAAAGGAAAAAGGCCTGCCTGGGCTAAATGCAAACAAAAAAACGAGATGTATGTAATTCATATCATCAATCAATCAATAATGATACCAAGGGAGTACTTGTTAAGTAGTATATAGCTTTAGGTGAAAAAAACCACATATTTCCAACGTCACTGCTGAATATCTTCAACTTAGGTGTAGGTAATCATCATAATATAATTGTAAGGAAGGAGGCGTGGGGGATCATAGTAGTAGTAATTACTTGCTGGCGCACGACGAGGTGTAGTAATTTTATAGAGCGATCCTATAATTTGTTCCGATACAGCCGTTAAGTTATGTGATTACATAAATAAATGTAACATTAATAATAACTGTTATTATTATTATTATTATTATCATTATTACAATAATATATATATATATATATATAAAATCTGAAAAAAGCGAGGAGACCATGATCGTGTGTTACACATACGTAATATCTTACTGCTGTATACACTACCACTGTAAAAGTTGATGTGTGAAACGTCTGCATGTGTCATCGTCTGTTACAAAGAATAATGGTATTTTTTGTAAACGTTTTTATCCATTAAAACCTTTATAGATATATATATATATATGCATACATATATATATATGTCTGCTTGTTCGGTTTATACAGTTAAAATGAGTGTGGTAATTAATTTCCCCGGTTTTGTTCTGGCTCTTCTATACTTCTTCTCATCTGTGTGGCGTCATCATGATCATCATCTTCTCGTGGTTCTCATCATCACTGACCCTCTCCTAATGGCTCTCTATTATGTTATATATAATATATATATATATATATGTATAGTAGTAACCTTAGCTATTTAATGAGCTAAAATTTACAGTTCAACTTGGACTCGAAAAAGATGCGTAGGGAGTGTCCAGCCTTCCCCACGGGACTGTCATCCTCGTTAAAAGTTTCACAATTATCAAAGATGAGACGCACGTCCTGGAGAAAATTCTCTCTTGATTTGTAAGTTGATAACTTTGAACGAATCGTTGCTAAATCCATGGGATTCTTTATCACCTGCGGATACGAGAAAAATTTATTACAATCCCACCCACGCGGACAAAAATATAAACTCGGTAAAATTTTTGAAGGAAGAACGAAAAGGATGAAAACCTGTACTTTTTTGTAGGTAGGAAATTGCCTTGTATTCACAGGGTCGAGGAAAGGCCAAGCATCTTCGTGACCAGCTAATTCTTCCAGGAGTTTCTCGCACCAGTTCGCTTCCGTCTTCGCCTTCTTATTGTTCGTCTTCTGCTTTGGCGTCGTATCCCCGCCCGCCTTATCACTACTCTCCGACTTCCGCTTCCGGTTCGGACTCAGTTTCCGGTGGTCGAAGCAGTGCCAACGACCACGAGGTACCTATAGATGTAACCGCAGAGAAACACCAATGATAAAAAATACATGCCTTGGTCAGTATGCACCAGTCAGTTCATTTAGACCTGTCCACCTGTACCTTAGCGAGGGGAGGATTGAGACAGTCGAGATGGAAAGCTTTAACACACTTGTCACAGGCCAGGAGCTTGCCGCCCTGCTTGCCGCAGACGATGCAGCCTTTGACTCCCGTCGCTTTATTGATACACTCCCAGCAGAACCAGTCGCCGTCCGGGATTTGCTCCAGCGGCGGCTTGAAGCAGTAGGTGTGGTAGCCCCGGTCACAGGCATCACAGAGAAGCAACTTATCCTCATTATCCCCGCCTTTGCAGAGCTGACAGCTCGCCTTCATGACGGACTTGTCCCACGCTATGGAGGAGTCGAGAGCATAAATTGCCATGGATAGGACTCCTGGGGTCTTGGCTCGGTTCACACCATCACGCCAATTTGTTAACGCCCTGATGGTTTCGACAGACATACAACAATAAATAAAACCAATAAAACCAGTTCACTTGTTCCACGGAATACCACCGGAGTACCACATGAAATAAATAAATAACTCCCGACGGAGCGTCCCTGCTAGGTTGCTTTACCTCGAGCCATGGTGGGATTGTTGTTGCTCCTTACTCGAGTCTGCATCCCGTGTCAATTCTGATAAATTGATTTCATTCACGGGTTTCCCTAAAGGGGGCTTCAAGTAGCGCCTCTCTATGGCTGACTCTAGATCTAATAGACGAACTTTCACCAGCTCAATTATTTCTGACTCGGAAAGACACTCATTTCGGCGTGTAGGTAGCTGCCAGCCCTACAAAATCCACAGAAAAGAATCATCGTTAAATTAACATTTTGAATGTAATTGTACACTTCAAAAATCTTGTTTTGTTTTTAATTACTTTTTCATGGTTTATTACTATTTCATTATACTTTTTATAATCTTAAATTTCTTTTTATTACTTTTTTTACTTATTTTCATCATTTAGTTTTTATTATTTGTTTATTTTTACAACTATATCCAGTTTTATTATTTTTCTTCTAGTATTTATTTCTTTAATTATTATTCCATTTGTTTTTTCCGTTTTTATGTTTACTAGTTTATTCTTTCTGTTTGTTTATATCTTAATTAATAATCACGATATTATTTCTCATTAGTTTGTTTTTTTATTACTTATTCACATTATGAATGTACCTTGACTTGAAGACTTGCACTTCCAACCCTCTCCTCCAGCGTCTCCATTGTCTCCAAGAGCTGAAGGTGGACTTTGTAAGAGAGATCAGGGTCCCAGCCGGATACTGGGGATTGGACGTTCAGTGGAATCTCATCATC
>VYYI01002190.1:0-15821 GCA_021029175.1 Bilobella aurantiaca
ACTCGTAATTGAATCATTATCGAAGGTCAATGTCTCTGACACAGTTGGGTTGCTACAATTGTAAAATAGAGTTGCAAAAAAAATCATATTAATTTCATAATATTAAGTACTTCAAGGCATTTCCCGACATAATGGGTCTCAAATTCTATATTTTCGAATTGTATAGAAAATAGGGACTAATCTACAGAGATTTTAGTTCCTGTGAGTGAATATGTTTGGGCATAAATCTACTTTTATGACTTCTTCATGCTGCAATAATTTATTACTGGTATTAAAAAACAGCTTTGTTTTCAATTTTGAAAAGTCGAGGAACCTGGAATTTTAACTTGAAACTTCAAAATTTTATCAGTATATTTGGTTACTTACTCTGGATCTGAGTACAGGTAGAATCCAACATCGGCTGCACTGTGGGAAAGGCCTGAGGCAACTGCGGCGCTGAACGCCACAATACACAAAATCAAAAGCTTCATATCTTCGTAGGTTGTAAAATTTTAAATTTTTTGAATTATTTTTTAAATTTTGAAACGCGTATTTATACTGGTATAGAGATGAGTTGAAGTCACCTGCAAAGAGCCGTGCATTGTACTGAAAACTGAAGTTGAAAATATATTTAACATTTTATTTTGATTTGTGAAGAACATCAGAATTTTACGTCAACACCTATTTTTCAAGCAAACTTCAGTCCACTTCCATCACAAAACATGCCTTTGCATAAGTGAAAAAAGTTCGCATCGTACAATTCCTTGTTTTTTTTCTATTTGCGCGTGCTGGTAACAAATAAGTAGATAAATAATATTGTTTAAGTAACAGTGTATTTACAATACAACGTAATAAGCCAAAGGCCTTATGCTCTTGAAGCTGTAACCTAAGCAGCACTTCCGGAAATGCTTTTCAAGTAACAAATTAACTTGTTTATTTGAATGCTCCGTCCGTCTGTCTGTCTGCTTGCGCCATAACTTTCGAATGAGTTGACTTTTTATATCTGTTTGCTTGAGAATATTCTAGGCGTCAGGAATAAAGCTAAGCTCGAAGATACCCTCTTTCCCTAATTTTGATGACCTCTATTCAAGAAATTTTTTTTCTAATAGTCCTGTCTTAAATGCAAAGTTATAGTTTCCATCACCAGCTGAACTCTGACCTCTATTCCACGACCTCTACTAATTAGTACTCGTAATTGAATCATTATCGAAGGTCAATGTCTCTGACACAGTTGGGTTGCTACAATTGTAAAATAGAGTTGCAAAAAAAATCATATTAATTTCATAATATTAAGTACTAACCTCTACTTTTATACAACACAAGGAAGTTATGCATATGATACCCTCAAGGACCTAAATTACCCATGACCCCAATTCCGTGACCCCCTAAATGCTCCGGACCCCAAAACCGGAAAATCGTGTTTTCTCAAAAGTTTTTTATTTTCATATGAAATGAAAAGGAAAAATAATATCAAGCCTAAGTGTCACATGACCCATTTCCCTTCATATCTATGACGCCAAAATTACTCGACAAAAATCGGTATTTGTTTCCTAAATTATTTGTATTTGCATTGAGCATTACACGCTACTTGGTTACGTGCCATGGCGACGGTTTATGGATTGTTTTTTTGGCGCAATGACTTTTAACATTAAAATGAAATAGCGACAAATGGAACTCAACAAAATTGGCTACATAGCCGAGATAGCTCCACCCTCCGACTGCTCTATCGTCTTCAACAAAGTTAAACTGTAGAATCATGGTTAAATTTCTTAACTTTACATCAAACTAGAACCTCAACATGGTTAGCTCAAATCTAATTGTTTTAGTTGATTCAAATAAAATGAGGAATTAACCGTAGTAATTAGTTGAATGGTAAAGGAGGTCGAGAAGCCTTATAGCGGCTTGTCATCATGTCACGGAGAGGGTAGGGATAGGGTGGGAATGGCTTTCTCACAAGGCTTACTGCGAAACCGTATTGAATCATATCCTCTGATTGTGCATGCTAACCATGAAGAAGAAGGCATACACAAAGTCAGCGGCTAGGCAATGTCGAATAATGTATTTTTCTTAATTCAAGGAAACTTATTTAGATTTTTAGGGTTAAAGGTTTTCGAGTTTAGCGCTTGGAAAATTTCAAGAATAATAAATAAAAATTTTTTGTTTCATACATTGGAAGCAATAAATGTTTTGCTGTTATTAATTTATTTGTGTAGTCACGGCTTGAATTTTGATGTTCTGTGACGTGTTCATTTATCTCGAAAACAATCTTCACATAAATTTAAGCCATTCATTTTTCTTTAAATTGTTTTTTACCCGAACTAAATCTAGAATACCTTTCTAAAAGCTGTAGAATTTTGAAAGCTAAAAAGAACAAAATGTTTGCTACACTCCATATGGCTTACTCAACAACAAATGACGGTGATGGTGAAACGTCGATTTGTTTTATTGTATGAGATACCAAGCAGAACTTGCGATCAAGAAAACAAGGCATTGGAAAATAGAGTTCCAAATGTAACCAAAACAGCAATGGAATCGAAACTTAAGTGGCAATAATTGTTGAGTTAAGACTCTTGCTTAATCTCAGCATTTTAAACTAAGGTCATGCAGTGTTATTTTAAATTGGGTAAATTCTAGATTTATGAATATTATTGAGCTTCTTTATAAATAAAGTATACGCAATGATAACACTCGTGACAGACACATCATGATAATAAAAATAATTTATAATTTTATTACAAATACTACTTCAAAGCAAGTCGCTGAGCCCCCCGTCCAGGTGAAGATGGCATTTCATACTCGCTTCATAAATGACCTTGATCATGACGCCCTAAAACATCTTTCGGTACATGCAGGACCATGTGGCAAACTCTTCATGTTATAAAAATTTTCAATACGCAAACATTTTGTATAAACCATTGATATGGATGACGGTTTTAAATGCAAAAAATAATTATTATCTTATTCTTTTTTGTAGTCAATGGATTATTAGCAGACTTGAAAAAAATATGTTGTTAAAACCCATCAAATATGTATTTAAATATGTACTAAAAACCGGCTAAATATTAACTAAAATATTTTTTATTTTAGTAAATATTTAGTAAAATATCAATAATTTGCCACTTTATATTAGATTTTTTTTAAATAAATCGTTTCCTAAAATTGAAAAGCCAGCTTATATGTCGCCATTTTCCATTGATACAAACCTATCCATAACCTAACCTGTAATATAAGCTATAATAACATGTAATCGCACATTCTTTGTAAGAATTAATGGGTTTAGGGCTAAACCCCGAGAATTAAATATTTTATAGTTTTATATATAATGCTAATATAATTTAATAATGAATCCGGGAGAGTGTGTGACGAGTTAGGAAGGAATAGCTGAGATGGTGTTAAGAAGAGTATTAATTTTTTCATGTTCTCTTGGGCAGTTGAGAGAACCCTATTCGTTTCGTTACATAGTAATTGTATTTAATCATTGATTAATTAAATTCTCGTTAAAAAGATAATGTAAATAAGACCACAAGACAACAAGCCCATCCAAGGACAGGAAGAAGAATAAATTAAGATACTTTAATGCGATGATGGTTTCGGTTGCATTTTAATTGTAACTGCAATAGATAGTAATAAAAACGAAAAACTTTAGAAAATAGTTAAACTTCTCAAGCCTCATTTCATTATTTTTTACCGCTTTCGTGGTAATATGCCATTGAAGTAATTTAAAATTGGCAGAGCAGTGCAAGCAATAAGTAAATTTCTATATTAATTTGTTATTCTATTAGAACCGACTGCGCGACTAGCAATTAAAAGGCAAACAAGCATTAGAGCGACAAATGATTGCAAAACTGTAAGAAATTTTGTCAAACTTTTTCCTAGGAATTGTCCTTTTTCTGTAAAATGTAGCTAAATCATTTTTATAATTTTTTTCGTCAAATATTTAAAAAAATTTATAAAAATATGTAGTATGTAAGAGCATATTTTTATCAACTATCAAGTCTGTAGCAAATTGATCCTTGAAATCGAAAGTCTGAGCAATTTAATAGGAGAATTGAATTAACACATGAAATAGTGCATGAATTTTTATTCATTTAGCAATAACATGTTAAAATAAAATTTTGATTTAGCGTAAAATATGTCTTAGACATATTTGTTTAGATCTGTTTGCCGTTTGTTTGCCCAGCAGAAAGTCCATTAGCTTCAGACCTCGGAACTTCCCAGTCAACTCAACAGGCCGTGACCACCCTCCCTCATTCACTAGCACACGCAAACATTGACAAGGCCTATAGGCGAATGTCAAAGAGCATACAAGGTATACACTCAACAAAAAAATGCGAATCCGACCGGTAATCCGATTCAAAGTTCAAATTCGGGTTTCCGGATTGATGATTCAATCCGAGTATAATCCTACGGATCGGACTGCATCTGCATTCTCAAACTTGGAGGGGCGTGGCTTAATATTGAAATGTCATCGCCTCAAACTTTATTCAAATCACTTTACATTATTTGCTCATTATGACTTATATAAGATTGACACTGATGCACAAAAGATGATTATTGTGTCCAATCGCATGCGCAAAAATGATTGCGGTAAAGCAATGTAGTCGAAGAGTAAAATTTTCTACAAGTCCAACAATATTATTTGACACATATCAAATCAATATATTTATGATAACAATGATCTTTAACAAACAAAACCAATTTTTTTTTTCAATTTATTGCCAATTTTTAAAGGCTTAAAATCATGGATTAATTTTATTCGCCTCCTTAACTTGCTGCATTATGTGTCCTTCATCCTAAGGAGTCAAGTTATCGATGTAGAAAGTGCCCCATTGACTATAAAATAAAATAAAATGTTTTTTTATTTTACAAATGTTATACATACAAATGCTTTTTGGTGTGTATTGAAACTCACGTCGGTGGCATTTTTTGTCCAAACGGTATTGGTTGGAATATGTTGAGGTTGCCACAGAAGCTTTGCGTGTATCTGAAGATGTTACAGCGAGTCACGGTCAAGGTCGTTGACGTTATAGATTGCGTAAAGTAGCTAATAGACGCCAGGTGACTGCAGAATGCTATAATTAAATTAACAACATTATTTAGTGTTTAGTGAAGCACTAAGCTTAAGCATTAAAGGAATTTTGTTGATTTGTTCTCACGATTCAAGGCACTGTACCCCACGGTACAGGTTTGTTGTATAAACAATGGAGTGTCTCCATTGATGTACGTATTTGCGTGTCCTACATTTCCACAGTAGCCTGCCCCACATGGATTTGTAAACAAAACGTCAACAAAAAGTGCATCAGAGTGAATTAGCCTCAACGACTCATCAACGTCTTGAAATCCAGGAGCAGCTATAAATTTTTAACAAAATTAGTGAATGCATTCAATAATTTTTTGGATTTCTACGTTCAATGATTAAATACAATAGTTTTTTCAAAATTATTCCTCTACGACTAGCTAGAGTAGTTTGATATGCATTTCACATTAGTTTATACACATTGTTAGAAATTAATTTCTAATATAAATATGCTGCCTAATATAATTGAATTTTACGCTTTAGCGTCATGCTAAAACTTGAAAAAATTGTGAGGAAAATTTCTATAAATTTGTTTTTTAAATATATTTTTTTTAAATAATTACTAACCTGGGTCAAGCCCTGTGATTCTGCCAATAAATTTAGGTAAAATTCTAGGTTCAGCTTGAACTAACTTCCCTACAACTCCCATCACGTGGGCTCCAACGTCACAGCCAATCAAATGAGTAAAAACGAAACTGCCAAATGGGAAGAGGTTGTTGTCTCTGAGGCGGAATAGTAAGTCTTTGATTCGCTTTGCAACGAAAGGAACGTTTTGCACGACACTTTGATACAGTGGGTATTGTCCTACAGTAACCCAATTGGCTGCCGTCATTGGAACGGAAAGATTGTAGCTTCTCAAATCTGCAATCGAGTCACTATTTGCAGCAAGGAGACCCCACTCGACGCAAACAATGTTAGCATCCTCTTGAAAATTCTCAGCAAGGTAGGCTGTACATATTATAATATGAGATAGTATGATTCTATGAAAAATGTTTAAATCAAAGTATATTTAGTTTGAAACGATTTGAAACTCTTTAAATAATTTTAGACAAACCATTGATGATAGGCAACCCTGCTGAACAATTCTGTGTAAAGCCGCCAGTGTACATGATGAGAGATTTACGAGAGTCGTAACGCGTTTCATGAATGGAATTTATGTCATTGTAGTCAAGAATGTCGGCATCGGCAGAATTACTAAAGGACATATTGACATAAATTAATTTTTGTCTTACTACTCACTACTACTATTGTACTTACTTTCTTCTTTAATACTCACTACTACTATTGTACTTACTTACTTCTTTAATACTCACTACTACTATTGTACTTACTTACTTCTTTACTACTCACTACTACTATTGTGCTTACTTACTCCTTTAATACTCACTACTACTATTGTACTTACTTACTTTTTAAATCTACAAAATTAGTTTTGAGAACGACGTGTTACCTTGGATTTGGGTAGAGGTAGAATACAATGTCATCTGGATTGTTTGAAAGACCTGAAGCTAGAGCGGCGTATGTCGTTACAAGGAAAAATGCTGCTAATGTCATTTTTCAAGATAAATTGATATAATTGATAAACACTTGATATGAGATGAGTAACGCTTTGGTAAGAAACTTAAACAAGTTAATGTATAGAGTAACTTTGTTAAACTAATGTTTTCAAAAACATATTTGTACTAGTATTTATACGAGGCATCAACAAAGAAAACTTGGAAAAATTTAAATTTTTACTTAATATTCCCGCAGTTGGAAATTCGCGACAAGGTTTTAATTGATTTGCTGGAAAACAAGTTTTGGGAATTTGTGTCAACAAAATCTGATGGGCTTCCCATCAATGGTTTCCACAAGGTGTGATGTGCTCTTGGCTGTTCAAATAGTATTTGGATACTGGAGCATTCTTTTTTTAGATGCTCTTTTAGAGGGTTTGGTGGGTTAAACATAACATTTTATAAGACATTTTTCTCTGTAACTCTCCGCTGATTGTTCCTTATTCATAAAAAGGACCTTTTAAGGTCAAAATTTTGAGTTCAAAATAAGATGGTTACAATGACCCCAAAAGACCCTCTCACATTCCAAATGACCAAATGTCATCAAAATTGCGTTTCCAGGTCAAATAGTTTGTTGCGCAAAACATAAGGTTAAGATTTTTACGATGACACGATTTTTGAGGAGCCACACTTCGCACCAAAAATGACCTTTGGCCTCAAAATAACCTTTCAAGGGAAACAGTATTTTTGCACTAAATAATATGTTATAATGTGGGAGATGACCCCAAGCCCTCTCAAACTCAGACATAACACGTTCTCTTAAAATTGACACCTAAGTCAAACACCAGTTTTATGATTTAAAAGAATGGATTTCGTAGAATGTTAGACAGCAAACACAGATTTTCCTCGTAAAGTAAAATAAATAAATGAATTTTACAGTTGTTTTACGTTAAATTAAATATTTTTTTATAATCTCCTACTGACGCCATTTCACTGTTCCGTTTACCACCGTTGTATTTTTTTTTCAAATTTCGCATACTCCACCCACAAAAACTTAAAGAACTACGTTTATATTAACTATAGTATATTTACTAACCATTTTATGATGGCGACTCCTACTGTCTCAATATTTTTAGTTCTGGAAACAGTTATTTTTTTTTATTTAACTGTGTACAAACTTTATGCTGAAATTGAGAAGCAGGCTGCCATAGTGATGTTCACACATTGCTGGCCAATCAGTGAATTGGTGTAAATCAAATGTAAGTCACACAAATAGGAATGGCAATCCGCGGATTTCGGGTCGGATTTTGAACCTTCGGATTGATCCGGTCGGATTAAAGGGTCTACCCGGATAACCCGACATCGGAATACACCCCGATCCGATCCGATTTCGGATTAATCCCAAATCGGATCGGATTTCGGATAATTAATTCTAAGTTCCCATAAAGTGTAGGATATTCAAGTTTATTCAATTTCATATTTAAACTAAGAATTATTTTAACTAAAAACAAATCTATTCTTTGTAAATGCCACCTTTCCATTAATTTTTTAAACACATGCACTTCTGGACGGTCTCGGAAGCAAATTGGGCCTTTCTCCAATTAAAGTTTTTACAATGCAAATTTGAAGCTTTTGTGGGTGCTTGTTGTTAATGCGTTGGGCAAGTGTTTTAGTACTTCCGCCTGACTTCCTTAAGTCGTAACTATCGAATCGGATGAAACCGGAGTATCAAAGTCTTCAGATATATCAATCTCTAAGCCTTCAGGATCAACTTCCATACAAATTTGATTAGTATTTTGTTTGAAAAACAACAGTTAAAACACCAAATAAGACAATAATTCTACGGGTCAACGTTCTTAAGTAACTTTATAAACAAAACGGCTTGAATATCTTTGAGTTCGCGCTAAAACTTTAATACAAAAAAAATCCGAAATCCGACGGATAATCCGAGCCAATGTACCGGTTAATCCGCTTCGAATTGCCCTATAATCCGATCCGAAATCCGATCCGTCAGATTAAGAAATGAGTCCATCCGATCCGAGCTAATCCGACCAAATCCGATGGATCGGATTATTGTCGGATCGGATTGCCATTCCTACACACAAATATGTAGGTTTTAAATTGTTTTTTTAGACGTCTCGATTTGCTGAACACAATTGTTTACGGTAATTTGGTATATCTTCAATTTAAGTAACGGGCAAGCTATACTAAATAATTTAAATGAAAAACAACATTGAAATCAACCCATTTTCTCCACAAAGGAATTTAAAATTTTTAACAAATGTCAAGTTTCATCGAATTCTGGTATCTAAGGTGTTAGAAATGTGAAGCAGTATAATCACTTCAAAAGTTTTTTCTACATAGATTTGTTTATTAAAATTGAAGTTTATTTAATTTTACTTTAAATAAATATTTTCACCCCTCCTTAACAGTAGACACTTAACCAAAACTCTTTGTTGTGCAAGACACAAACAGAAATAAAAATGCGAGAAATGCAAATCACAATACTTCTATCCGCAACAACATATAATATACTCTAAATATATATTTATTTTTCTATTATATTACACATCTTATATTAGTCCAATTCTTCTTCCAAATTGTTTAACTTTGGTTTCCTTTTTGTGGTACAGTTTTAAACTACCGTTGATTTGACAAGTGTGCGACGAGGACGTTTTTTTATTATATATTGTATTTAGAATAAGTCTAAGCGTACTCTCAAGTTGTAACGCTTCATGTTGTCGTGTTTTGCTTCATTTAGCATTGATTGACGTAGAACTTTTTCACTTGATTGAATTACGGTGATGCATCTTTGTAAAAGACTGTTTGCTAAACGAACCGAAACTTTGACCATATATAAATTGGAGTTCTTTTGATAATTTTCTGAACTCATTATTTCATTTTCTTTTATTCATGATGGAGTTGAAGTACTCACTTATTGCAGACTCCCTTATTTTGCTAATTCTATTTTGTGAGTCCTGTGGACGTGGCGTGATTCGACCGGAAGGGGTTGTATTTTTTCCAGATTCAGAGCACGCACAGAAGGACGAAAATGTTCTTTCCAGATCTTACAATTTGTACTCTACTTTAAGTCCACATAATTCATTTAGTAATCGAATTTCATATTATGGAAATCAAAATCTACAAGGCTACACTCCCGGGTTTCAAAATCCCTACAAATTTCACCCAGGTACAATTTTTTTAATTTTTGCCTTAAGAACTTTGTTGTCTTAGTAAAAAACTTGAAAGAAACCCAATATTTTTTATGCCTGTTAATATTGTTATTAACAAAATTATTAAGTTATTAAGTTCACTTGAAATAAAATATAGAAAGTAGTGTAATTTGTTTTGAATTTTATATTCGGTTGTTTTATTCTATTCGTTTGCGTTTGCGCCTGTAAGCATTAGTCGGCCGGAAACTAGTTTATATCAGATTTTTTTATTTAAATAAAAGTCGAGGTAAGTCGAAATAGGATTTAACTTTAAAAACTTCTTCCACTTCTTCCAGACACCCTTTCTAGGCAAGTTTGAATTATATGTATTACGTTTAAAAAATTAAGTAAAATGACGAAGGTTCCCATATACATAAATGAGAATATATATTATGAATATAATATGATATACATCATTTAATGTGCAGAGTGTTTGTGTGTTCGAAGAAGCGGACAGAAAGCATTCCTTTTTGTGCCGCTCACTCATCACTTCATATTATGAATAGAAACGTTTGAAACACTTTATCATTAGAAATGACCTTATCATATTTACGCTTGTAAATTCCGATTTCAGAGTACTATGGGAGAGTTGGACAAGAATCGTCTGGGTCGGGAGTTGGGGATGTACAACATAATGGTGATGGAGTGAAATTACTCTCATTATTACAAATACAAAAATTATTAATGGAAGTTTTTAAATGTTATGTTTATCATTGCCTATATGTAGAGTTCTCAATGTCATCCCTACTACGACCAATACCAGCAATTGGCTTTGGAACGGAACATCTAATCAGGATCAATTCCAAGGGATTCGCATTGTTAGGCCTATTGGGACTCATGGCTATTCTCGTAAGCATAATTATCACAACGTATTATTTAAAATGTTTGAAACTGTTACGAAAATTTCAAAAAAACTTTCCACTTTTTGAATTTTAAAAACATACGATTTGGACAGCAAGGACTTCTCACTAGTGTAGTCGCGCAATTCGGCACTACAACAACAGCCTCAACGGCCGCAACGGCCGCGACAGGTGAAATTTCTTTTGAAAACTTATACTGGTTAACGTTTCTATACAAAATTGTGTATGTATGCCAGAGTAAGCTCAATACAGGAAAACAACAACAGCCTCAACGGCCGCAACGGCCGCGACAGGTGAAATTTCTTTTGAAAACTTATACTGGTTAACGTTTCTATACAAAATTGTGTATGTATGCCAGAGTAAGCTCAATAGTTGTTTTAAATCATTCTTAGTTAGAAAAGAGCTATTGGTAATGTTTTGTCAAGAAAACATAATCTTGAGAAACAGATTTTTTTTTTGTAAAATGTACATAATGAATTTAGATTACACTTTCAAAAGAAAAGGAACATGAATTTAATGTTTTTAACTTAACATTCAAAAAAATATAGCTGCAACAAATCTTACCCGTTACAAGAGAGATTTGCTGACATTTCACCTATTGGAAACTGATGAGCAACACATGAAAATTGTACAACTCCTCCTTCCAAGTATGGTAAGTTTTACGGTTGGATTTGTTCTTTGATGAAGTGTGCTCATATAAAACTTAATGTTTAATGCAGGACAGAATTGCGCTTATTCAGGTGGGAAGGGTTCCTGCCTACTGTCTGTCTCATGAGTTATGTCTGATTCGTACAGTACTCCTGTCAGAGTTACCTGAAGGGATAGGACAACCCATTGTGGACAAGTTTTTGTAAATATTTGAATTTACATCCGTCTATTTGAAAATTTATGTATGTTTCAAAAATCATACTTTTTTTTAAACAGCGAGGCTATATTTAAATTCTTGAAGAAAACCGGCCATCAAGGAATTGGAGAATTTACTCAAAGTAACTGTCTACTTTTGTTTCCAAAGTGTACTTGAAGATTGGAATACACAAGTTGCGACGTATGAAATTCTTGCATTTTTTTAAATTGTTTAATTAGTTACCACTATAAAGCTTATTCAAATGTTTCCTTTCTTTTCAAATGGTATTTTTTCTGGTAACTGTTTTAAATCCATTACTCAATCTACTATAGATTAGAAGTAATTACCTAATTAAATTTTCCTATTTCTCATTGTTTGCTAAGTATTGCGTTTGCAAAGGCATACATTTCTTCAATTCATATATTGTTTCGATGTGTTGCGACATGGTTTACGCTACTATACAGAATCGTGGTCAAAATTTCTTCTGGAGAATTTTTCCTTAACATTTCAAACTTGTTCTTAAAGGCTTGCATTTATTGCTCAAATGCAAACTGTAAAGATAGATACGTCACCAAACTATAAATTAAAAAAAAATTAGACAAGATTTTTGTGTCATGGCTTTGAAATTTAGAGTTTGAAAGGTTAGAATAGGAAATTGGGCAACTTTGGTTTAAAAGCATTAACAGAAAATTTTTACGTTCTGATTCCTTTTTTCGATACCTTTCTTTCTGTAAAGAAAGTTTATGAAAGTAGGTACCAAATTTTCAGAAAGTCATAATGCATTAGGTTCATGGGAGTTGGGTAAGAAGGGTAGGTCTAACTATTGAGCAGTGTTGAACTAACTTCAAACATTTGCATAATGCTATCGACATGTCACACTCAAAAGTTTCTTTACCTAAGCAAAGTATCTTGCCATTTTGAATTGCCGTTTGGCTAATCTAGATTGAATTTCTGAACAGATATTTTAAGCCACAACCTGTCTCAACGCTCAAAACTTCAGTTTCAACTTAAAGTATTGGAATTGCACGCTTGTGTAAATTGCTATCTTCATTCTAAAATGTCAAACATAAATAATGACACTGGTAAGAATTAAACATTTTATAATAACAGTAACACTTATTTTGTTCTTGAATTTGGGGTGGTACTTATTTCCTATTAGATAATATTTGGCGCAAGAGAAAATAAGCTACAATTAACTTTGCTGAAAATAAACTGAACTTTTCAACAGTTGAATTGCAACCACCTTACTGTCAACTTTTTCTACATTTTGGTAAATTTAGTGCATTTTGTGGAGTGCAGGAAATCGGAGATATAGGCAATAACAGAAACCATAATGATAGCAAACAGAAACTATTTTGCAAACACTTTTATGTTTTTTGTTTGGATTATTCAAAGCTCTTTACAACAAAGTTTGCTAAATGTGCCTCCAAACTTTTGCACAGAAAACTTAAATTTTGATCGCTTGCCTGATCTAAATACATTTATCGGCAACTTTAATTCAAGCAGTCTAATATTTCACTTTGGGAGTTTAAATTCTGTCGTTATTAACTTGCCTCCATTTAAAAAGCCAGCATTCATTTCAAACTATAATGAATTGCTGCTCTCAATGGAGGCCCAAAACGCTAAAAATTTAGGTACTGATAGCAACCAACTATCATTTAATTTGGTTCGAAAGTACTCGAATGATTTTTGTGTGAGTGCAATTACACTGTTTATACTGTATCCTGAGTGTATACTATCCAGCATTAAGTGGATATATGAGAAAAAATTACAGTCCAAACCTAAACTACCATACACCATTTGGAAATACGAAAGGTTTTCCTATTACGTGGAACATATCATATCCGAAATATCTCAAATCCAATATCCTAGCAGTTTGTTTACCTCAACAATAGTGCTACTTACAGAAAACTTACACACGTTTTACGAACTTCAGCCAGATGCGTTGTATGCAAAAATGTGGAAAACATTTCTGCTAAACGTAAACCAAATGGGATATATTGATACACAATACTTGTATGCTATCAATTCCAATTCTCGGCTCCGAGTTGCCCAAAATTGCAGTAACGAATTTGTCGATTGCTTGAACAAAATTACCAAAACTGCTTACTCCCCAAATTGTTTTAAACTGAAAACCGCTTCAAAATCAAGTAGTAATAAAACCATTTCAATTACGTCTCAGATTTTGAGCCTTGTTAGTAATCCTTTTAAGCCATTGCGATTTTTTGTTACAAACCAACGACACCACAATATTCCAATTCTCAAGCAGCCAAGTGTAGCTGCGCAAACTGATGGATTCGTAAAAGATATCATTTGGTTATTGCTACTTGAAGGTGCGGAAATAACGACAACAAATGAAAATTTCAGCCTGAAAGAGAGCAGAGTGAACTTAATGAATCTGTTTGAAATTCTAACTATCGAAGAATTTGATTATGATTTGTATGCAGGGAAGCTTTCTACAAATTTACGAACTAAAATGCCAAATCACAATGTTGTGGTAACTGGCAGCGAAGTTACAAACTTCGTAACATGTGACGGCGTTAGGAATGTTGTGTCGTTTCACATATATTTTCATCCATTCGACACTCCAACGTGGCGAGGCATTCTAGCATATTTGATTTTGGTTCAACCCTTCGCGCTGCTTGTATTCCTTTTCTTTACAATCAAATTTCAACATATGTTCAACGTGTGCAATACATGCATTAACTACCTGCTATTCAACTTTGCCGTAATTTTGGAGATTGCAACTTCTTTTAGAGTAGAAATTCCAACGGGAAAGTTTCGGTGTACCAAATATGTAAATATTCAAATGGTTACTTGGTTATTGGTTGCAGCAGTACTAACAAATTGTTACCGAGGAATCTTAACCACGGACTTGACTGCTGGTATATCATCTAAAGGTCGTTGGTCAAAATTGAATGAAATGAAGGATAACTTTATCTTCTACACAAATGAACTATCGGTTGACTGTGTCTGAACACGCTACGGGCAAAGGACTCTGGGCAACTTTAAGTCGAAGCTCAAATTTAACATTTTTTGGATTTCACGACTTATGCCGTAAGAACGCAATTAGAATTTTGAGAGATTTCAAATTCGAAAGGAAGTATCCCGCACTTGAACCATTAAAGTGCCCAATAGAATCGAGCAAAAAGTTTGCTTCACAATTTATTACTGTTGATTGGACACTGATAGAACCATACGAAAGCGAGAAGGCGACAATTTTTCCAAAATCGCTGGTTGCACGAGTAGCATTAGAGCGCTGGCCGGATTATTTCTATGAAGCAATAAAAAAATGCAACGGCAGAGCTTACATTGGGTATGAGACGGAAATAAATGGGTTCCTGGCATATGCAAAATTGAAAAACCATGGCAAGCGTGAAAGTGAGAAAATTAGTTTTCACAAGGGAACTGAGAAGCAATTTTATGTGTTGAAGGGCATTGCTTTTCCAACAGAATATTCTTCAATGTTTTACGAGAGGATGCAATTATTGGTGAATTTTGGAATAATTGATGTTTGGACAAGGCATTATAATAGGCTATTTCCCGACAAGGTAGTCCAACTATTACAAAATGAGCTGAAACTTGACTCGGATAGGCTGAAGCCTGTGCCTCTTGGCCTCCATACCAACATGTCATCGGCATTTTTAATTTATTTGATGTTAATGGTACCATCGACACTGTGCTTAGTAATTGAAATTTATGCAGTGTGCCTCAAACACAGTTTTTAGTTTGGCGTTTCGGTATTGGTTCGTTGATGGTATTATGTGGTTGCTTTGGATTAGTGAGGGTTAACTTTTTGCCACCCAACCTCTGCATTTGGCAGCCTGTTTAAACTAAAAGGAGTCGAATTTTTTTTCTAAATTGAAGACCTTTTCTAAATTAAATTTAGTTAATTTCTGAAAGTTTACGAACGAAATAATTTCATTCAATTAGCAATTTGTTTTGAGATTTTGTGAATTTAAAAAATGAATTCTCAGTCATCCATCCCAACCAAATAATTTTCCTCGCGAAACAAGTAACGCGGGCAATGTACACATTCGGCAACGAAAGTTGTCAACATTTCAGTTGGGTGTAGCGTAATATTACATAAAATGGTAGCAGGTCAATACCGAGAAAACCAAAACCGAGAAACCTAAACCGAGAAAACCAAAACTGAGAACGACCAAAACCGAGAAAACCAAAACCGAGAAAGCCTATGTATTTCTTATCGCCGTTCTCGGTTTTGGTTTTCTCGGTTTAGGTTTTCTCGGTTTAGGTTTTCTCGGTTTTGGTCGTTCTCGGTTTTCTCGGTTTTGGTTTTCTCGGTATTGACATGGAACCCATAAAATGACCCTAATATGTATTTTCTGCAATAGT
>VYYI01002191.1:0-15819 GCA_021029175.1 Bilobella aurantiaca
GTACTTAATGATTAATTTTAATAAATAGGGTTTCATCTAACAGTCTGTGTCGTTCGTAGAAATGTGTTTATTTATAGCACGTTTTTTGGGCAAGGGTTAGTTTTAGATGCAGTATTGCATGGAGGAGACTTGGTTGACTACCAACCAACTGGCATTAGAATTAATTTTTTTTTGTGGTAGGGACGGCTGAAAAGAAAAGGCCCGGCAGTTTTTTATTTGGTCTGGAAACAGGTTGGGTACTTAAAAGAAGAAAAGCGTTGTTGTTGATTTTGTCGCTTGAACGGAAGGGGATGGTGTTCAAGTGGTCTCTCTCATCTCATCTCGTATTTAGTCCTCTAATGTCAGGTGGAGATAGTACAAGGGAATCTAAAGCGCTTCAGTTGACATTTTAGGGTTTCGCTTTCATCATCATGTACTTCAGAGCCTCCTTCAACACGAGATACGAGAAACTTGAGGTACTTAAATAAGTATCTTCCCTATTGAGCATTCTCTGATTACAACGAAGCGAACGGGAGGCTTGCTGCAACAGATTTTGTCACACATTGTCACC
The DNA here is from genome assembly GCA_021029175.1 of Bilobella aurantiaca. Lineage (NCBI taxonomy): Eukaryota > Metazoa > Arthropoda > Collembola > Poduromorpha > Neanuridae > Bilobella > Bilobella aurantiaca. Next base: position 551 of record VYYI01002191.1, read on the forward strand.
ACCAAAAGGAGGCTCAATTTCCAATTCTCACTGGTATACAATTACGCTGCCCTAATCTCAAAATTAGGACGATAATTATAATTAGGTTTCAATTATTAATGAAATCTCAATGACTAAGGGCTAAACTTAAGTACCCAACCAATCCATATCTTACAGCGTCTCTTCTAGTCAATGGGCTCCACAAAGTGTTTTAGCACCTTTGACGCCATTTCTTTTTCTCATTCATAATTGTTCTTTGGGAGGTAGGAATAGCTAATTTGAATTATTATGAAAATGGAAAGGACACTTAAGAATAATTTCGAGTAGCAGTTTCACTCTTCTCAAATTTAAATGAGTGTTTGAAGGCTATTTTTGAAAGGGGGACTTTGCCAACAAAGGGCGTACTAAAATGAAGCGAGAATGGGATCCATATTTTCGACAGTACAGAGTACACAGTCTATTTGAACTCTCTTCAAGTGTCCAATTACTAAACTAAAAATGACCTCGAGACCTTAAAGTGTTTTTGTACCTACCGAATCAGTATCGGTGGAACTGCTGCTATGCTGTTTGAATTTTTAAATTGTAAAAAGGGAGGAGTTCAAATGGATCGTGGGAGAGATTTGGGAAGATGTCAACCGCAGCGGGAGTAAATGAAACTGCTGCTTTGCTAACTGCTGGGAATTGAAATGAAAGTGAAATAAAAGTCGTAAATTTATGGAAGGACCAGACGAAACATGTGTTAGTGCGATGACACTCATATTTTGGAAATGATGCAGTTGGTGAACGGTTTTTTCTTTGGTAATAATGTTGTGATGATGCGTTTATTTCTTGGTTTCAAAACTAAAACTCAACATGGCAATTGTCCGTGTCTTTTTTAACGTTGATTAGTTAGGACTTGTTATATCTTGTATACAGTAAAATTATCTTTAAAGTAGAGCATCAGCGCTTACAGAAAATTGAAAAGTATTTTGTGGTGGATAAAAGAAAATATCCCCTCCGTCTTGGTTTAGTTTAAAACAGAAATTCCAATAAAAAGACGAATTGTTTTTTTTTTTTTTTTTTATAAAATATGAATCTTTAGACCCATCATTACTAGAATTATATAAAAAAAAAAGCGTCTACCGCGTGGTCCTTTACTAACTTCATTTTTGAGTTACACGGACGCGAGGAAATTTTCGAATACGTGAAATAGTCAACTTTTTATTTAAAAAATAGGGGCAAGGATAACTTAACGGCATCTTTTAATATTTTCTTTCTGTAGGACCTCTCATAAAATATTAACAAAGACTCTTCAAAATAAATTGAGATCAGATCATTCATTATTTATAAAAGTTTTCTAGAGCAAACTTGAAGAGGGCCTTGCAGAAGAGGAAGAATCTAGCGACTGGCTAAATTTCTGTGACATTTTTCATTTGTACAAAAGAGTGATTGAGTGTTTTTGGATGAGTGGTTCTACTTTGTTGGTTGTTGATGTCCTTCTGAGCTTGAGAATATAGATTAGCGATTGACAAAGTCCTGTGACATCAAAAATATTAAAAAGTGATCCCAGTGGTGTGTGTGTGTCTTTATATGTTTGGATGGTGTTAAGCCACAGTTAGTAGGAGGGTGATAAGGAGCCGATATGAAGTAAGACTCCTCCAAAATGTCAACCGTCTCAATGTGATCTCCACTCTTTCAGAAGAGTGTTGTTGACATAGCTTCATCTTGTCACTTTCTTCCCACCCAAAGCGTAACCACTAAATTTTTTTGCTCATAAATGAAACAACCCTGGCCTACATTTGCGAAACGGCGAGTCGAGGAGGAGCGACGACGCATTTAATTCTGTTTAAGTTTTTTTTTTCTGCTTGCTTCAGCTCATCTTCTTCCTCGTGGAGAAGGCGAAATGGAGGGAGAGAAGAGGTAGGGCTAGTCAAATGTCAAGTGGCTTTTGACTCTCGTCCATTTACTCCCAAACTTGAGCAATTTATGGCTCTGGGCTGAAAATTAAAAAAAAGAGTTGACATTCTTCCAGGGTTATCAAGGCTTGAGAACTCGTTTTGACAGATCACCTATTTTATGGCTGTGTTATCAACAGCGACGGCACTCTCACAAGAAGACTATGTTGGGCTATGAACGAAAAAATGGGAGAAAGAGCCTCCTTTAATTGGCCTCGTCTCAATTACGCAACTTTTTAGACAATTTTTTTAGAGGACCAAAAATGGTAAACATATCTACAGGGCTTTTCCTATGCGGAAGTTGAGGAGTGGCAGGCAGACAGGTCTCTGGCAGAATTTTTGCAGCGTAAAGTTGCAACTTGCAAAACTCTTCTTTCCGGCAGGCTTTTTCTTGACTGTGCAAAATCAGTTTAGACGGTTTCAAGTTTCCGATTTAGGAAAATTTAAGGAGAGGAGAGTGGTGGAATTGAAGGACAATTATCTCTACAATTATTACGGCTCGGGCTAAAAAGGATTAGGATTGAGATACTATTAGCAATTTTCAAGGCTGAATTCTTGAATGTCTTGAATTTTATTTATAGAAGTGAGAATTAAAGTTATGGCTTAATTTGGTTGAAGAGATTTATTGGATTGGCATTGTGCTGCACTGCGCGAAAGCTCCTCTTTCCTTGACTGAAATTTTGTAATTTAAGTGTTGTTCTTGTAATGCTATTTTTCTGCGTTTGTCAATTAGCACTTCTCCTCGTCGTGTGGCCATGTCTGTACTTGTAGGATGAGAATTTAAAGAGTAAATGGAAAAATGTTTGGAAATTGGGACAATGCCAAGATGGGGAGGCTGTATCTTGTACTGGGATAGTGTAGATTTGGATCAGCATCCATTTCCTTGGGCCATTGTCATTATTTAAAAAAAAAAAGAAGTAAAGCTTTTGTCATTGCCAAAAATTTTGAAGAGGAGACGAGCAAAAACTTTTTTTTAGGGGAAGCCAATTAGGACGCCTTTCAAAAAGTGAACTGGGGTTCACGCTCGAAGTTACAGAGCTGTCACTTCGAATGTCAAACGGAACTTTTTTTCGTTGTCATTGAGCGTGACATTGGGAATCATTTTGTCATTGAGACTTGACACAAGGGGGCCACTCATTGACAATGGATAAGTGTCTTAAGTACGTGGTGGCATTGACCACGCGGAACTCCCTCGTAGCCATCCAAGTGCGTGCATGCGGAAAATAAAATGTTTTAGACAATTGGGAAATGTGTGATTGGGAATTAGCCTTTGCAACAACTAAAAGCATGGACAGCCTAATCAGAAGTGGGTCTCGCAAATATTGTTCGCAATACGAGGGCTTCCATATGCTGAGGGAATTATGTCGAGTGATAAGAACTGAGTGACCCTGAGCGGTCTACGCTTTTGTTTATTGTATGTGTGTGAGAGCTTCCTCATCTTGAAATAAATTGAAGGGGAGTAAGTCAAGGTCCTCCTGCTTTCAAAAGGATTTATGAATCTGTTGCCAAAGTTCCAGAAGGAGCGTGGTCGGTCGCTGTAATGGTCCCGTGACGACGCTGGGCAAGGCGTTGGCGTTGAAGCGTGAAAGGAATGAAAGATGTGGTGAATTTGAGGAGTCCTCCTTAAATTTGAATCTTCTGAATAATTTGGACTCAGACTTGTTCAAGGATGATCTTCTTTTTTTTGTCTGTCTTAAATTGCCAAACTCAAGGATTTCGGCGTGGTTTAGGGCAAATGATTGAGGACTGGATCGCTTTTGTCCCTGGGGTGGGTGAAAAGAGGTTCGGTGATTTTTGATTGGAGGGAAGGAAAGCCCTTGTTTAAAAATTAGCACGACTGTCAAATACTGAAAAAAGAGTATACTTATCACTTCTATTGTGGAATAATTGTGTCGTCGCAAAATAGTCCAAGATAGAGCTGCTCTTGGCTGTGGAGGTCTTTTTTAGGAGAGGATGATTATTGACATAAACTTGTGGTTTTTGGGTTGTTCCTAATCATCGTTCGACAGTAAAGTTTGACGAGGGACGACATGTAGGTGTCCGAAGGAGCTATTTTGGCTTCTGCGTCTCAAAAACAGTGTATGGCTCTTTGGTCAATGGTTGATTCGTTCTTGACTACTTACTAATAATAATTAATTGTGTTGGGATTGTTCTAGGAGTCAAGAAGAGGGGTTGAGAGATATAGGTCGTTGAATCTGTCAATTATTGTGGCATTGCGGTGGGCCCTTGGCTGCCACAAGTGTATTTACGAATCCATTTCTAAATGATGTTTAGGACTTTTGTCTTTTGTGTCATATCGGTCACTAACATTGCCAAATGACAACCTACGAAGAGAAAATTGTTGTTTACTTAAGAAAACGCAAAATGAAGATTAGTTTTTATTATGACAGAACGATTGCCTTTTGGGATATTTTATTTGAATTTTCATCTTTTTATTTACCAACTTTTCACATCAGGACGATATCGAAAAGATTTATTTAGATCATTTCCTGTCTTTTTTGCTTTTTAAAAAATATATTTTTTGGCTTTATATTTTATTCGATAGAGCTGAGGATTTCTTTAAGTCCCTCCTGACTCCTCTCCTTTCTTCTTAAGAGTACCCTAGGGGAACTTTTATCATTTTGAGGTTAAATGAGGCCTTCAGTTTAAAACAAAGGGCCCTTTTCAAGGGGTTTCGGGTTTTGGAGACGACGTCATAAACGGAGGCTTTTTGGAGTTTGAACTTTAAAGCCTTTTCTTCCTTCGTCCTTTTTTGGATCATTTCCTTGAAGCCGGAGGCATATTTTAGGAAGTTTGTTAAAGCCGCAGCTGCAAAATTAAGTTTGAAGTGCATTTCTATTGTTTTTTAAATCTTATTTTTAAAATCTTGAAAAAGTAGAATTACAGAATTGTTTCAAAAGAATCTTACAGAGAAGGGTTTGGAATAAAGTTAAATGTGGTTTTCGTCTTCAATTCTCTGAAATTATTTCCTAACTTCCAAAAGGCTTTACAATTTCTCGACTAGTTTTGTTTATTGTCCATGTAAGGAAAAACCGTAGGAAATGGTGAAATAGTCCCAAATGTCATGCTGAACTGTACTGGTCAGGGTCAATGTCATCGACGTAGGCTGACCTCATTCTATCATTTTCATGGCATTGTGTTCCTCCTTCTCTGTCAATTTTCCTTACAACCAAAGTTCAAAAGACCTAAAGACCATTTTGAAAAAGAGGCTTTTATCCTTATAAAGAGCCGCGCACTTTCTCAAATAAAATTACGCTCTTGTAAGTAAGTGCCCTGACCCTGAAAGGAAGCAACAAAAATGTAAACACGGAGTTGGTGGGGTAGACAGTTATGCAAAAGAGGCTCCTACGAACTGGAACTGTGCTAGGAAGAGCTGAATTTTGCATTAATGAGCTCATGCTAATGACTCTTCTGCTGCAGAAGCACCTGGAACAAAAGGTGTAAGTGAAATAGTAGCCGAATTGCCGAGTGAACTTGTTGAAGCAGAACAAAAGGACGACGCTTGCACGCTGGAGTCGCTCGACGCATACTAATTGCCCTAATAATCATAATTAGAAGCAAAACTAGACTCTGGAGGGCCTAGTAACTTTTAACTAGGAAGTACTGGAGGTTCTGAAAGAGCTTACACTGATACGCTGCCATTTTGCGGCGTAATCTGTCTTGATTTTTCTTTGTGAAAATTTTAACTGCAAAGCATTTTACGTTTGGAAATGGTTTAAAAAAAGGCGGTTGTTAAGTAATGACACTGACTAGGACTCCTAACCCTGTCTGTGTGCGTGCGTGCAAAGCTTTTCTTCCAATTCATATGAGAGAGATGCGGTTTAAGATATTTAAGATGCTTTAGTTTTATTACTCTTCTTCAAGTCCAGTTCTTCCGGCAATTAAAGCTCTAATTAAAATCAAGGCCTTGTTTTGCTCAAGTTCAGCTCTGGATAAAGCCAGACTCAGCGACACGCTTCCTGGAGCTTTGCTCCTTGAAAAAAAAAAGTACCTTGAAATTTCTGAATAAATGTTGGCTCCTTTAAGCAAAAGAAAAGATAGTAAATTCTATGTTTGTTTTCATCCTAAGTTGCTGATATTTTAATGCCTACTTTCCATTTGAGCTCCATTGAGTGGAAATTTACGGTAAATGTCTTTCAGTAGATTTAAGATAATGCAAGCTTGAAGGGAAAAAATGGGAAGATGCTAGAGATGGAAAGTAAAATTCGAGATTTTGTGTTCCGATAATTATCGTCTCTATTAGCAAGTAGACGCTAAAAGGGAAGTCGCTCCTGCTGCATTTCTATTTGGCTTATGAGGTGTTTATGGAGCGTCAAGGATTTTTGCTATGCTAGAAAGAATAGTCAAAATTTGACAGCTCAAGAGCTCCTCGCCGAATTCTGCTTATGCATTAATTCATTTTGTGAGGAAGTAAAATAGGAATGTCCATTCTCCCACGCGCTTGTAAATTTATTTCCCTTTGTTGATGTCATTTGAATTTGATTATGTGTAAATGAGAAAAGTTGGGGGAATGTTATAAGTGTTTTTCATAGGGTTTAATTACCCTTGAGAATGGGTTAACTTTGACTACGTTAGGTTGAGCTTGTTCCAGTAAGACAAGGAAATGAGGAGAGTTGACCTTGGGAGTAATTTCCATTTAAGTTGGTTAGTTTTTTGCCTAATTGAGGTATCCCGTGGAGAACGAGTTCAGGTAGTTGGAGGTAATTAATTAATTCCAGGTGTGTTTTGTTGTGTTAAGGACATGGGAGAGTAGAGAAGTACTGGACAAGCCTACTGTGGGAGAGTAGTAGCTAACGTCAATCGTAATATACCGTGCGTTCTAAAAGAAAAGTAGACATCCAAATTCGTCTCCTCCAAGAGTGATCTGTATGGAGGAGATACAGGCATCAATGTCGAGTTTTAAAATATAATAGCAAAATTGTACTCAAAATGTGCCCCCTTTCAAGTTCAATAATGGTCAACTCGTAAATGTTCGAAATCAATAAGGTAGCGTTTATTTTGAAGTTTGTCCTTTTGGTTTGATACGCACGGTAGAGGGATAGGTTGAGAGAATTGCAAATAAGGTAATTAAGACGGCCTCGCCTGGGATTATCATAATTTATCCATCTAAATGACATTCTGAAAGAGAGTAATATGGAGGAGCTGAAGGAAATGGTCCTCCTTCTGAGCTCTTCCTTGCCTCATCTCCTTCTTCTTCATCTGTTCTGGATTTCAATGATCTTCTTTTCCCTACAGTTCTAAATTCTAATCTCTGTCTCGAGGTCTTTGGATTCGGTTCAACTTTTGGGAGAAGGGATTTGCGTAATAAAGGTCTAATCTCGCACTACTCAACGCCAACACACTTAAGATTTTAGTTGCAGACGTAGGATAGTCGAGGAAAGAAAGAAAGAAAAAATGTTTCAATTTGATGACATTCCCAACAGTGACAGTTGGGCCTTATTTATTTTCTGGATGGGAGTGTGGAGGAGGGAGAATTCTTAATCGAATTGAGAACATTGCCACGACCAGGACCAAATAAATGTCTACGCTTTTGTGTTACTTTTTTTTTGTTAAAACTGATTTAACTTTTTAATTTCTAATTTAAATTATAAAAAGTTAGGCTCATCTCCTCGAATTTAGTGTTATTTTGTTGAGTAATTATAAATTTAGCAATAATTTTTTAAACTGAATTGAGAATTGAGAGATTTTGGAAAAAATTTTTGAAAGCGTTTGTGCGATGTCTACGAGGAAGAAATTTGGCGGAGTCCTTTGTTGTACCGGCTGGTCATGTGACAAATTAAAAATCTTAAATTTGGAGTGTGATCTTGGAAAGTCATTTTTTAAAATTTAGCAGATGACCACACGCTACCTAAGTTCTAATGGTAAATCGTCCAGTCTAAACTGGACTTTTCCGAAATTTGAATATCGGACCGGTTTCCCCACAAAAGCTTGTTGATTATAAAGCGACAAGGTTATGAAACCGGTTGAGCACTGATACGTTTACCCAATTTTTGTAACAGGAAAATGGGTCTCAAAAATAAGTTCACTAATTTCGGACCATGGCGGCTGCTGGATGCTGGAGAAAAGGGGATTTCTTCATAAAACATAAGTTTGAGTTTGTGGTAAAAGTAGTTGCATTGACGGAGAATTATTGGACCGTTTTAGTATTTGACGCAGCTTGTTCCTTTTTTTTTCTGGACAGATTGTCTTTATTTGCTTTGACTTGTCTGTAGAGTTGAACGACATTTGTGGTGGAGGTAGTGTTTACAGTGGGGCGAGTGTTGTTCGTTGAAAAACGTCACTTTCTGTTGCTAACCATTTCTCTACCATTTTATCTCATCCATTCATGACAGGCAGAAGGGAATTGGGGCTAGCTTAAGGAAATGTCTTGGAAAAGTGTACACTTATAATCTGTCATTCGACAAGCTCTTGAAAAAAGTAGAAGATTAATAAACAGTTGAAATTGAAAACTGTGGGAATGGAAAGGGAAACGAAGGGGTACTGTCCACTGCTCGAAAAAATGGCAGAGATGCAATGATGCGAAAAGATGGAGAATAGCGCTGTTATCTTTGGTTCCAGCCTTTGTGCTACTTTTAGTTTTAGGATTCGGGAAGTTGGTTAAGCGATTAAAGTTGCGGTTAATAGTTCAATAAATTAATTTGTCTTCGTTTTGATTCATTTTTTTAGTTCGGCAGCGCTACTCCTCGTCGAGTACGACTGGGACGGGAGATGACATGTCATATGGCTCTGATGTCGAGAGTATGCTGCTCCATGAGGATGGATCGGACAAGAGCCTTGCCAATATGTCTCCCAAGAGCCCAACCAATGGGAAGGAGCCGTTGGAACGGAAGAAGCGGGGCACACTGCCAAAGCAAGCGGTAACGCTTCTCACGCAGTGGCTCTATGAACATCGCTACAACGCCTACCCAAGTGAAAGCGAGAAGGTGGAACTGTCAAAACAGGCAAAACTCTCGCTCCTCCAGGTACTTACAACTGTCGAGATTACTTAGGCACGGAAACAGGCTTTTCATTTTAATGGGAAACGACGCTAAAACGTTTTTATAAACAAAGTAGACAGAAGAGGAGGGAAAGGGAATGCGGAAGTCATGCGAATTCATAAATTCCCGGAGATTTACAAAGCTTTTATTTATGCTCGACCATTCTCTGGAAAATAAACGTTAAATTCTTTTATGCGAACATTCAAAATTGACGAAAACATTCGATTTTCAACTTTCAACTGAAGTAGAAACGTTTCCATTCCAGAATATGGAAGGAAAGGACAAGGAAATTTGTATGCTTCAAAAGTTACATAGTATTGCATGTAGCTTCTTTAGGAAACGTTCAAATTGGCGCATGCGTGAAGGAAAGGATAGTTTCACGCTACTTTTTTTTTGCAATACGATACTTATTTACAAAGTTGATAAAGTTCGTGACAACGAATAATTCTTGGTCTCAATAATTTGGTAATTGAGGTTTTTCGAGTGAGGAAAGTGAACCGAACTTAATTGAAGGTCGAATTGGTTGCAAATTAATGTTTCATGGTTCCTTTAGGTTTGCAATTGGTTCATTAATGCCAGACGTCGCATTCTTCCGGAAATGATTCGCAGCGAAGGTCAAGATCCACAGCATTACACAATTTCGAGAAGGACGACGAATCGGAGGCGGAGACATCGGGTCAAGGAGTCCTCAGCATCTCCCGGTCACGCCACGAAGTCTACGAGCGAGTCACGTGAGTTCTCTACTTCAGAGGAGGCGAGCAGCAGCGACGGTGAAGAGATCTATCAGTACCAACACAAGAAGCGACGATTTCTTCAGGCCTATTCAAATTCAAACAAAGAGGTCACGACCCCCACCGCACAGGAAATTAATAGTGACACTTCATCTGGAAGTGCTGCCAACGGCTCAACTCCCACCAAAATGCTCGGACCCTCAGACCTCCTCCAGAAATCTCTAGCTCATAACTACTCCTTTCCTATTTTCTCGGATGACGGTGCGGTGGACATGTCTTTAAGTCCTCGACCCCCCTCAGTCCCCTCACCTTCAAACGAAGTTCAAATCAAAACGGAGCCCTTCTTTGTCAATGCCAATTCAAATGGATTACCCAAGGAAAACAACCTCTCATCTCTCCTGCTCATGCCCAATGTGCTGAAACCCTTGAATCAAAATTCGAGAATGATCAATGTGCCTTCCTTTGCCGGAGATTCAGTGCCACTCTTCCAGAACAGAAATTCGACTCCGAACTCAAGTACTGGAGGGGCTGGAACTGGCGGTTTTTTGGAAAATGGTGTAAATTTTGGACACTTGAGCAAAATGGCAGACTCCTCTGGCCACTACCCCTTCTATCTCCTTGTTGAAGCGGCTGTTCATATTCGTGAACTTGAACTTCGAACACAGCAAGCGGCTCAGTGAAGATTTGCTAAAAAAAATCAATTCATGATGATCGTCAATCAGAAGAATCAGTCAGAAGGAAGTGTAGTCAAGTACAAGAATAGAGAGATTTACAATTAGTCTTGCGTAGGATTTTTTTTAAGTTGAAATCGTTTGCAGTTAAGCCTGAGGCTCTGGGTAGTTTTAAAGGGTAAAAAAAGGACACGCTATTTTTTTCGCTAACTTTGGACATTTCGCTCCATTTCAAGAGGAGTCGAAGCGCTGATAAAGGGAGGGATATTGTGCCAAAAATTATGATAAATGTTAAAGAAAATTTGAATTCTGAAAAATAGTAGGCCTATTCTTGACTAAACGTAAGTTTTCGATGCGGGGATTTCTTCATATGTCTAATAATATAAAATGGGACCCTTCGGTTTTTCAGCATCAACCAAAAATAGTCAGACTTTTGTGATTCAAGAGAGTTTAGCATTGTGTATTTTTTGTACTTGGACTTACTTCTTTAAAAGAAAAAATATCTAATATATCTAATATCTTTATGGAGAGAAGCTATTAATTTTTTTTGGACAAATGTTCTCACACCACTATTTTGTAATATAACGATTAAGTGCAGGATGGGGTACTCTGTTACAAAATGCATTTTCAGCTGAAATTATGCATTTTTGTGTTACTTAGTAAAGGTAAAGCGTCGGCTTTTGCAGCGATCGATAATGATAAAAGTTTAATTTTTCGTCTTTACGTATCTTTTAATGACAGTTTCTTGTGTGCATTTTTTGCTTTACAGGGAGTTCAGGGAGTACTTTATGTTAGATTTAAAGCTATTTTTGCTCAATATACTTGACCCAAGCAGTTCTTAAGCGCCTAATTAAGCCATTTACTTTTTACCATTTTGTTTTTTGACTCATTAATACTGTTCTCGAATTAAGATTAATAATTGTAGTTAGTTAAATTACTCTAGTTTTCTCTGTTTCTTTGATTCAGCTGTCGAATCCTCTGCGGGTGTTTATATTAGATTTAAGTTACTTAATTGACGTGCTAAAAAGTAATAAAGTTGACCTTAATTCCATTTATCTGTTTCACTACTCTCCAGCACTTTTGTTGATTTTTTTTTAATTTATCTGCCCTTATTATTATTTTTAAATCTCTTGAGTGAATGGTTAAATTACAAAGATGTGGTTTCCAGATGATTAATGACTGTCATTCTTAATCTCTGTCGAATGCGTCTCATTTTCCTCGTTAGTTGAAGCCTAAATTTTCTAGATTAAATAGTAAAAACGCTTGATTAAGTGGATTAGTGCTCGAGAGCCCTCCTGCTAATTGCCTTTCTAGCAGCTTCCGTCACTTTCACTTTCCCAGTGAAGCTTTCAGAGAAAAGGCAAAAGTTGAGAAATGCTGTAAATTATTTAAGCTTTAAAAAAGTTTCATTACAAGTTTTGTAGTTTTGACGGAGATGTTTGCGGGGAATGCAGGATTCATTACATTAATATTTATGATTTTGGAACATTCAACTCAAAAATTTTAAACAGAGATTAACTAAAATTAAAGTATTTTTTAATTGCTAATTTAAAAATAAAATGCTAAATAATTACAAAATTGAACCGACCTTCTAATTTCTCTTTGGTTTTTGCTTATCTTTTGCGCTTTTGAAACACGAGCAACAAAGGGAAATTGTTAAAGTAATAAAATTGCCAAAAGTAGATACTGGCGAAGTTATTGTGAGAATTTGATTTGTAAAAATAGTATCAATTGAATGAGAGACGCCAGAAGGGTCATAAAATTGGCAATTTGTCATCGTAACCTTGTTCAATTGTCGGCTGACAGTAAAAATTGAACAAATTGCACAAATTATGCAAGCTTCGTAAAATGGCTCTAGACTTGTTTGTAATTAGAATAATGGTATTTTGAGAAGAGATGATTGTTGTTTGACGCTGGGAAAAACAACGGCGGTTGTTTGTAGATGGAACAAATGAATTTATAATGAAGCTTGTTAACGTCACTTTATTTTTTGACTTTCTCCTCTACTTTCCCAGTAGGGATAGATAGGGCTGCGCTGAATAATTAAATAGGAGAAAATCAGGCTCATATTTGAGATGAAGTAGGATGAGATCAGATTTCGGAATTTGGGAAAAGTAGGAAGCCTCCAGGGGAGAAAGTTGGCTTTCTCTTGAAAAATTTGATGAATTTCGAAAATTCAGCCCGGCGTTGGTCCAGCGCTGCCAGACGGACTCAAGCGTTTCGCTGAAATCGCTGCTGTTTGGAAGGAGGCCAAGGAGCTTCAAAACAGTCTCTCTGTCCCTCTCCATCGTCTCAACACGAAGAATCAAGTCAAAGTCATACTTGCAGGGATCACAGTCGAGATACATTGGCCTAGGAGGCGTAATCGCTTAAAATGTGTAATTAATCGCTGCAAAAATGGTACGTTTTATATATAGTTTTTTTTCGTCTGTTACCGCCAGTGCTCGTCCATTGACCTGGGGTCAGCCCTCAGAAGATATTGAACAAATTCATGGAACGTTGGGCGCTCCAGCGCTGTCGAAGGCAGGATTTTTTGTTTGAACAGTCGCGCGACGCTTCGGTTTACTTTCGGGCCAAGTATTCCCACCCCATTTCGAATTTCTAAAATTTCAAAACAACTTTTTAGAATTCTAAACTCAAACAAAAGTCAAGCGGTGAAGTTACATTTAATAAATAAAGATATATCTGAAAATCTTGCCAAAATTTTGTATTTAAAACAGGTTCCTCCTGTCTTAGGAAAGGCTTCCTCAATTAACTGTATTAATTTTTTATAGCAAAGAAGCGGCGTATTTTTTTTTTTCAGATTTTTTTTTAGATTTTTTTTTAGAATCAAGAACAACTTTTTTACCAAGTATTTTGGACAGCATTGTACGAAAAGTGTCAACGCTGCTTCCCTGATCCTCTCGCAATTGATTGAATTGCTCTGCATAGCGGAATTGAGTCAGAATTCGATAGCCGTATTTTCTGTAGTAGTATTCACGCCCCTTGATTCGTTCCAATTTGTCACGGTAGGCCGAGAGGAGGCGTGCAAATGGATGGCGTACAATGAGCATTTTGTAGTTACTAGGCTTCTTACTGGAAGCATACGGTAAATTGAGTCTGAAGTCCTTGAAGAGCTTCACAAAGGTCAGCTTCCCTCCACGGATGAGCCCTTCAGTGTGAGGGGTCAAAATGTTGACAACTTTGGCAAAGGTGGCCATCCACGGTGACGAAGCGGCCTTGTATATTGGACACCACTCTATTGACCACTCCTGGACACTGCCACGGTCCGTATGCGAAGAATTACTGGAACGATTCCTGGAAACACGGAAGAACAGAAGCTGAATTTCGTAGGAATCGCCCACAACTCTACCTAGTGATGCAAACCAACTGGGATCACCAAAGTTAAAATTTGCAAAATGCAAAATTTAAATTACATTTAAGTTAAATTTAAAATTTGCAACCTTATTTTAAAGTTAAAAATTTCAAACACATTTAAATAATGAAAATTTTCAAACGTCATTTTCAGATTTTAAAGGAGCATAAACGTCAGCAACTTGCAGCGTTCTTCAAAAAATTCAAAATTTAAAAAAAAACATGAAAAATTTAATTCATTAACTCAATTAAAAATTTACCGAATACATAATTAAAATTTAATGTTGAAAATTTTCTACTTAAAGTCTCCTGAATTACTTTTCGAAATTATTGCGGTTGTTGTTCGACTTTATAAAAATCCAATTACGCTGACTTCCAAGCATGGGCCTTGAGGCACTGATAAATTTTCTCAAATATTTTCCAGCGTGAATTTGACCTTGTCGATGTGCTGTTGCATAGTCGCTTTTCAAGCTTTGATTAAATCGAGAACACTGCTCCCTTAAGTGGCTCTTCCGATCTGCAAACTACAAATTTGCATTTAGAGCTGTTTTTGCAAACTTTTTGAAAACTTTTTGAAATGCTTCTTGGAAGGCTAACGCTAACCAGTTCATTTAAGAGCCATCTCGTATCATTGTCCCTTGAAACCGGCAAATCAGAATTGGCCAATTTACATCCTTTGCTGTCAATCGTACAGACAATAAGGGCTGATGGGAGGTCAGAGACCCTTCGAATTTCCGTGCAGCTCCAAACAATGAACGTAATTGTTAGGAAGAGGCAAAGGGACGCAAGGGCCCTGCAGAGTGACAGCAAAGGGCACTTCTTCCTACCCCAATGACAGAACCAAGAAACGTCAAGGCACCACCACCGTGGATTCTCCACGGTCCACATTTGCCTTGAGCCCTTAGAAGCCCTTGAGTCACCCGAAGATGGTCATATTGCCACAGACGGACGCTGAATCGGTTTTAATCAGCGTTCTTGATTCAATATGTGCACAGATTTGAGGTAACTCAATTGTGTTTACAACATTGCGCCGCTTCCGATTTCACAACAACCCAAATTCGGGGCCCTTTTCACGCCTTGTCAGGGTTCGTTTAAAGTTTTATGGTGTCCTTGACCACTTTCTCACAAAGGGGGAAAAGGTTTTAGAAGACTGCTGCGCCGCGAGAAGTTGTAAAAGTTGGAACAAACAAACTTTTTTATATGAAACGTCCTAAAACAAGAAAGGACAATAGCTGGGTGGATTATGGTTACTAAAACCGTGGATGGTGAGTATGACACCGTGTAAATTGACGAACGGTTTTTAAAGACGTTGATTTAGAGTCAGGAAATTACAGCGTTAGACTTTTTGATGAGTCTGTCTGTCCAAAATGAAGTGGAAATTGAAGAGGCCAAGAAGTTAGGCTTGAATAATTTAGAAGGGCTCTAAACCGTCGGAAGTCTCATGAATATTTTACCGTGTTTGGAATGGAATTATGAAATTTTACTTGTTCAACGGTGCTTTCTCGTTTTATAACAAGGCTAACAACACGGTGCACCGTGAAAACCGTGTGTAAAGCCCATTTCCTCGCGCTTTGTATTCACAGCTCTAAAACATTTGAAACTTTACAGTTTAGGATTTTCCAA
>VYYI01002192.1:0-15817 GCA_021029175.1 Bilobella aurantiaca
TTATCTTTCAAGATCAATAACCGGATTTGAGATTAGACTAAATTAAATTAGTGATATGGGCAAAAATTAGGGTGGAACAAAAATTATTTCCAGGAGTGTAATTTGAATTGATCTAGCGTTCATAAAGGTTAGAGAAAAGGATAGATTGTTGCATAATTACAAACTTTTACACTGTTGGAGTTGGATTGTATTCCACCATAATTTAATGAAATGCAATAACAATCAAGGCACTTGTAGAAAGATTTAATAATTATTTAAGAGAAGGGCAGGCCCAGGTGGAGGCCTCCCGCTGATCAAGCCTCATCATCTTTGTAATGGGAGTGCTAAATAATCCTCAAACTCCATTGTTGTGCTTCTTCAAATAACACCAAATGCACCACTTCAATAATCCTCATATGAATAAATTACGGCTTCAGACTCCGCATATTAATCGACGGCCACTGCCTTGTGGTCATGGGAAACTGAAATAACATGATTAGTATCCCGGGCCGTTTCTCGTCTATAGATTTGCATCTATTGTTAAGTCTACGTCATCAGGGCCCTGAGATCATGAGGGAAGATGCAATAGTGTGGATTCTGGAAGGTTGGGGAGGGACATTTTGGTCAATCAAATTCTGTGAATTAATGAAGCACGTAAAGTCAAATGATCCAAAGCGATGAAAATGGAGACTGTCTCCAGGGAAAGCGTGATCATTTGAATGCGTTTTAATCTTCTTATCCTAAACTCCACACGCTACCTCACGGACCCCGTCATCGTATTAACACCAGAAGCTGGAACAACCAAATTTGCATGAAATAGGACTAGAAAATCTGATTAGAGGTCAATCTCCCAGGTTTTCACTAAAATGACACGAGCTGCCGGGCTATGAAGTTCGAAACAGGAATAGGATCAACTGAGAAAGTTAGTTGCCTCTCTGGAGCAAGTTCTGGATAAACATGTTTCTAAATTTCAAAAAAAAAAAAAGTCGGAAGTCTCTTTCTAGTGTTTAGAAAAATGTAAAATTTTGAATTTTAAAATTTTAAACTAATTCTAAAGGTTCGTTTTAAAAGTTCATTTTAAAGATGCATTTAAAATCGTAGTTTTAGATTATTTTAATTATAAAAAGAAAGCAATAAGAATGCATTATAAAATTTATGTCCTAAGCAGTGAGGTAGCTTAAGAGCGGAATGCCGCAAGTGCAATGTTTTATTGCAATTTCTTTGATGTGTGGGAGATTTATTGAAAATTTTCAGTGCTTGGATGCATGAGATGATTAAAAACTGGACATGGGGAAAATCCCATAAATCGGGGGGCGGGCGTTAAAATCCTAGTTTGAATTGTCCTTTGAATCCAGGGCTTTCCTCGCTTCTCATTAATCCTCCCCATTAATTTAAAATCTTCATCATCTCCTGGTCAGTTGAGCACTTTCAAAGTGGAGGCCTGTGGACCCGCGGGTAAATTTAAATGAAGGGGAGATTAGTTGTATCCCTCCGGAGTGTCCATAAGCAGTACGAAGTAATTGCCTTTGATTTAAATTACAGTGGACCACTACTCTCCTCTGTCCGAAATCCACTCAGAGCATTAATTACATTTTCAATCCAAGTATTAACTAACGATGGAGAAAGCATCTCCAGTATCAAAACGCATCTCCGCCGACTAATTAGACGCACATCCAATTTGCGCACTTCATCCCAACTCAAAACACGAGCACATCTGGAAACCCGGAATTTCAGACACTAAAAAGTGACGCACAAAACCCTGTCGTTAGGTTTGGGCTTAGTTTGAGTGCCCTGGATATTCAAAATTCTAAATTGGATTTTTAGGGAAGGAACTGGCGGAGGTTTAGGAAATGATGATGACAGAAGTACATGCAGAGAAGACAATTTTTATTTTTATGATCTTGTTCGGGTTTAGGAGTCTAAACAGAAGTAGCTATATTTTTCTAGGCTTCAAGACATTATTGTCTTCCTTCTTTCTACGAAAAATGCTGGAAATGCGGGAAATGCTTCTGTTAGCGTCAAGGAAGGTAACAACAAACAAGATGTATCTCAGCACATTAGGGGCCATTAGCCACTGTAAGACAAAATAGGAACAAACCCCTTACTTACGTAATGCTCCGAAGCTTCCCAAAACAAGGATTGCACTATGCAGTTCTTGTTATTTACCAAAAACGGGAATATGCAAAGAACGATTGAATCATTGTTTCAAACCATCAGAAAATTTACTAATTTTTTTTTCTTTCCATTTTTGTTAGCACCTTAGGACGCTATAAAAAAGCTTCATGATTGCTTTCACTTTGTTTTTGGCCAAAAGGAAAGTGCGGCTTCCCCTATTAAAAAATCAACTAAATTGAAATTATTGCTATTATTTATTGCTGAGACGCGTAAACTCCACTCAATAAGAATGCATTGTCACTATTCGTTGTTTTCCGGTGGCTTTGTTTCATCATCGTTCTCAGTATTGGAGCCATATTCGTTTGGTAGAAAAATTGCGAGAGCGGCGGCGCAAATTTGAATAATACCGATTGCGGCGCAGGCCACTGCTAAGTCTCCTTCGCCACTGACTCTAATGTACATGAGCAAGTATGGGCCGATGATGGTGGCAGCACCGTTGCAAAATACGAGATAGCCCCAGCAGTGTGCCATGTACTTCCGCGGTATCGTTTGTAGCGTTAGTCGAGGTATTGCTCCCACGACAAACCCCTCACAGAACCCTCCGAAGAAACACCAAACCAAAAACCATCCGTAGGTGGTAGTTAAGTACAAAATGGAGTAAAGAACTGCGGATCCTAAAATTTATAATTAAAAAAATGTACAAAAGGATTAAAAATTTAAAGATTCATAATTTTTTTTTTTTTTTTCAAATTAAAAATTTGTCCAATATTGTCACAATGAGGACCTGCAGTTCCTGCCATGAAAATTGCTTGATTGAAGCGAAAGCTGTGATTTTTGCTCATCATCACAACAGCTCGTCCAACTCCAGATCCAAGGCAAAACCAGAAAATTAAGTAGAGGCAATTTTCAATCGCAAAATTAAAGGTCACTTGTACATTCCAGAGTAGGAAGGCGCATGGCACGTAGAGTGTTACTGCTGCGCATGAACTAATTACTGTCCACAGCAAGAAAGGTATGTCGGTCAAGGATGACAGATCCAGGACACAGACGCACACACCTAAAATCAAGTATGGTTAAACTTGCAGAAAACTAAGTGTTAATGATGCTTTCTCCAGCAATCGTTAGCTTAGACTTACATGATTTCCGACCACCTATATTCGAACTAGAGTCATCTGACTCATCACCATTGGCCTCACAGTCACCATCTTGACAGTCACCACCTCCGCGATGCCCTACGCTGGTCACACATTCTCGTGTTGCGTCATAGACTTGATGTGACCCTTCCATAAACGGATTCGGATGTCGCGGAGCCTTTGGGGACCTTGGGAGCGGATGTGTCAGGGAAATGCTTACGAGGACTATAATTGACATGCTCAAAAGAATCCATTTGTACGTCATGTCACTCTAGATGTAACATATTGCCAATTCAAAACGGCGAATTCAAAATAATTCAGTATTAAAAAATTATGAAATCAAAAATATAGTGTATGCAGCAATTATACCTTTACAGCCATTAAGTAGTAAAAGCCTTGAAACAAGACTGTGCCTACAGGGGCAGCGACGCTGAGGACAGTTAACGCCATGACCAATTTGACCCGAAAATGGCGTCTAAGGGAATTAATTGTAAAATTTAGAGTAATAGAACCATTTTTAGAAGGCTTCCTAGAACACTAGTAAACGGATCCCTTACAAAATAGAGGACGCTGCCGCGGTAAGGGTGAAGCAGCTCCCAAGCCCAATAAGAACCAAATGTCCAACGTAGAAACCAATGGGATGTACTTCCAAAGCATCTAAAACTAGCCCGGCAAACAGTAGCAAAAGTCCAAAAATACAGGTGAGCCTGTTACCCATGCATTTGACCAATGCTGATGCCAGTGGCCCGAACTGCGGGAATGTTTTACATCAAATTTTATCCTCTTTTAGACCATAAGCGTACGAATTTACACAGAATACGACGGCGTAGGTTGCAGCCGAGACGACGGTCCCTTCAAGGGCTCCAATTTTATACGAATATTTTAACGTGGGAATGAAGAGTGGCAAAACGTTAAGGACGCCAAATACTTGCGCGGAAATGGCTGAAGCGCATGCGCAATGCAGCCAATGTACAGGCTGATCGTACAGCTTAGGATTTCTCGCGTCGGCGTCCTTCGGCAGTTCTTGAAAGAATACCGACCCGTAATAGCGTTTACTTTTTAGCTGCATACAGAATTACGCAAAATATTCGCTGATTGTTTAGAATATTTGAGTACAAAAACTATAAACACCTTGTCTTGCGTATTGACTTTCCCATTTTCACAGTCATGTTTGAGGTCTTCTAAAATTGCAAGTGACAAAACGTCCACCATTCCTCCAGGACCAGTACATCTCGCCATTTTTTTTATTAAAAATTACAAAGCTGAAAACCTACGTTGTTACATTATGCAGAATTATAAAAAATAATTCTGCATAAAAATGAGCGTGTTTAAAAAAAATTATCTCAATTTAATAATTATTATTATTATTTGTTAAACGTCAACTATTTTATGGTCGTTATTAGCAAAACTATCTGCCATGTTGACCAGCGTATATGAAATATGATCCAGGTAAAAAGAAATGTAACGAAGTGGAAGCTTGGCTAACTATATAATTATAAATAAAATTTACAAAATTAGAGTTACTGATTTTCCTGTTCAACCCCCACTATAGTTTACCATGTTGTAGCTACTTGCTAATTTCACTAGGTACATGTAAATAATTTTGAAGATGCAGTAAAATATAGATTTAAATTTTTTTTTCATATTATGTTTTAACCAGCCTTAATCGGGGACTAAAAAATCGGAAATAGACGAAATCAAGACTACAGAATTTTAAAGCAAGGAATTAAAAACTCAATTGATATTCACTTATATGAGAATATGTCGAGAGGACGATGATTTTAGTTTCTGAGAGATTCTAATAATAGGCTTTAGGCAGAGGTCTATTTTGTATTTTGTAGCACTCTATTTATATGGGAAGATGACACGCGATGAGGAATTGGAAGATTAGGGGTAGTTCCTGAAGATGCACTACAATTCCTATAAAATTGGTATTTTGGGCCCTTGACAGGGTAATTAGAGGTTTCCACTCGACTTGATTTTAAAATAGAAGTAAGGCACATCTCTGTCAAAATGGAAAACAAAGGGAAGAGGCTTTTACTGAATTGCAATTCTATGATAATTGCTGGTCCTCCTCCTTCTGCATATATTTCAGAAGTGGTGAATTTAATGACTCTTCCCCTGGAAATTTATAGGGATATAAATTATTCGACGTTCAAGAGATCATTTTGGCCTCCATAACTGCAACAGTCCCGCTCCACTTGTCATCCGCCCCAATTTATTGTGTGTGGAAACCTTCCCTTCGTAAATAAACTATTTTCCCTTGTCTTTTAGGCTTTGGAAGAGGTGTACTCTAATATCATAATTTTCTTGTAATTAGTCACCAAAACATGTGCAAGCTAGGGACATCTGGGATTCAAAACAAGATGCGAAATATTTAAAAATCCCTGAGACATGACGTTGACGCTTTTAGTTCTTTTTTTTAAAAAAAGGTTTCGGGCTAAAAACAATGTCATAAAAAATTATACCACTTTTCCCAACGCCCAATTGAATTGTCAAAGTTCCATTAGTGGCAAGTGAAAGAAGGGGAAATTGACAATGCTTTCACTCGATGCCCTTTATAATTGACTCTAATTTTCCCTCTCTGTGCATTTGACCATGAGCTTGTACGGAACGTTTCTTATAGATTTTGTGTTGAACGTGTCCCACATAAAAAGAGAAAGTTCTAAATACTTTCTTTTTAGAAGAAATGCTTTGATTTTAAATCGAACTGAGGAATTTAGCTCAAATTGTAACCCTTGATGTTGAAATTTTAGCATTATTTAATTTTAGCTTTTTTTTACTGCATTATGTTTGCTGGACTTTCTCTTTCATATAAGTATTCATATAATAAGAAACGCTTTGCAATTTTGTAAGTTATTTAGGAAAATATTTTTACAGTTTTAGCTAAGAATGGTGCTAGGCACTTGTATGTTGTGTATTTTGAAATACTGTAAAGTCGGGATTATTGACAGAAGCCATTTGGAAATGGAGAATTTGACATTTGGGATAATTAAAGCGAGAATTTAGAACAAAGGAAGCGCATATGATAACAATCCTTATTGTCAAACTTCTTGAGCCTAAAAAGCTCCACTTTAGGCTGAAAGGTCATTTGGAAATTATTAAGGGGCACATGTGTTGTGGTGCTCCCTTAGAAAAAGAGGGGGAAAAGTTGAATCCCTAAAAAAGCAATATATTACCACAGAAAGTAGAGAAAGGAAATTTTTTTCCTATTCTACCTCCTCGCTCTTAAGGGTGCTCAACCTCAAAATTACCAAAAAGTCAAAATGTGTGTCTACTGTCAACAGAATGACAATCAGGAATCGAGCTCCAAAAAGTGACAGTATGGCCTTCCTTGATTTTATTTTTCGTAGATTTACCCAATATTTACGACAGCCCTTGAAAGTTCTGCCTTTGCAGCTTCCAATTTCCAAATAACAAAGTCTCCACTTGAGTGTAAACTAATCCTCAACGCCACTCAACTGTACTTGGCTACACTTGCAACTTCCCCAACCGTGATCTTTTCGTTTTTTAATCGTACCAATACCTTGATTTTTTTTAATTCATTTAAATCTCCCGCTCCTACACTTCCATTTGTTATTTCGAGCAGTGTTCTTTCGACTAAGCAGTGGGAGACATCTGTCAACTTGTCACTCGCAAGGAGGCATTTCCCCATTTGTCTTCCTCTGCTTTCTCCACCGAGAGACCACATGCAAAGAAAATTCTCCCATTTTTTTTTACTAGTTCTCTAAATATTGAACCACCATTTTGAAAAAAAGAACCGCTAGCGGAAAATATTGTGATTGAAATTTTTAAATTACCACTTGTAATTGCCAGAGCTTGGATGTGAAGGGCCCCTTAAGTACACCCAGGGAGGATCTGAATTGCCACCTCAGGTGTCAAATCACTCACCTTGCGACAATTACGTCGGCAACTATTTCACCCCTTACCCAGGCGCTGCGGCTCAATTGAAAACAAAAAAGGAAGCGATTGAGCGCTGCAAAAAGCGGAGGCGGTTAAGTAGCGGAAGTGAAAGCCTCTTCCTCCACTTTGTGAATGAGCTCAAATGGAACGGTGAAAGTCCATTATGGTAATTACGGTCATTAATGTTGCATATTAGATGGATTTTAGTAGTATTTCTGTAGAACGCCAGGGAACCGATGTTATTTATGACCTCAATGTCAGACACCTAAATATTGCTTGTTCTGGAGCACGAGAGCCCCCACCTCATGGATTTTTATTGTCACCTTTAATGTGCGTCTTCTACAGTGCGTATCAGAGGATTTTTTTTTTAAACGGAAGTTTAACTCAAATTCAGAGTTGACATTTTGCTCATCTTGTGCAGTATAGTGTGGTAGATATCTTCTAAGTGACTTAAATTATGACTAAAACTTTAAATTATTCCAATTTTAGTAAAGTTAGGTATATGTGACAATATTTTTCGGAGTTTTAAATGGAATACGTTGTAAAGACGGTGGAAGGTGAAAAGCATTTTTTCTATAAATTGTGGCATGGTGGGAATAATGGGAAAGTGACATATCATGCGATGAGTGGGCGGACTTCGTTCCTTTCCGTTTTCAATTTAAAAAACGAGACACTTCACAATACTGTTTTATATATATATAACTAAAACTACATTCATCTTCTTGATCACCTCTAATTTCAGGTTAGATTCTTTATTCTTTATACGAAAAATTGTAAATAATGAGGCCTCATTACAGCTTTTGGAAATTCTACCATATTTATCATCAGTAGAAGAACCACCTCGCAAATTACTTTATCATGTAGCAGAAGCAGAAGCCCATCAGAAGTGTACACTTTAAAAAAGGCGCCAAATCATGGACAAGTTTACTCAAAAACGTATGTAACTTTGTCAGCCCTCCTGCGGCGCAGGAGTCTCATGGCGTGTCAAGTTCAAATAAAAATGTAGAGAGACAGGAGGATTTGGTTTAATTGTAAACCCATAAAAATCTAGCATTAAATTATGCAGATGGAAAAGTGGAAAAGACAATGGAGACAAAAGAGGGAGAGATGTGCGGTTTTTAATGTAATTTTAGATTTGACGGGGCCACTGCTGCTTTTGCTCCTAATCTTAACGTTTGATTATGAATTATAAAAATCGAGCAGTGCATGCTCAGTGAAGCCTGGACATTTCTGGGAAGACGAATAGAGACGTATAACGCTGGAAATTTTTTGGAGATGTTAAGGATAAGCCCTTGATTCATGGATTCAACCGCCTCTGTCTTACCCTCCTTTGAATGACGGAGAAAGTAAAATGGGAAATTATTTATTATCGTTCTAATCTTCTCACAATGCGGAAGCTAGAGATCTTTGTTAATTTCGGTTACCCATGGTCTTGGCCAGTACTTAAGAGCAATTATGCTTATGCAAATAAGATGATTTCACTACTTGGAAGAATTGATTCATCCCGCCCTAACTTTTCGTCTCGTTTCATAAAATTTTATATCTTCATCTTTCATCTATCACCCGGATATTTTGAAAACCGGTTTTGAACACTGGACCAAATGCCCTCTATTTACTTATCTCATCATCAGAAGCTCTCTCAATTTAAAGAAAAATTGAGGTTAATTGTTCTCTCACCGTGGAGAAAAGTCAATGGGAAGCCTTTCATTAGCTCTTATGAGATTTCAATTGGAATTTTTTAAAAATAAAATGCAGAGTTAAAATTTTAAATGCTGTTGCCTTATTACTACTTCCAGCCAAAAAAAAACTCACTGGAAAGGTTTACAACCCGGAACAGGAACTACCCGAGATTTTGTGTATTTTTATGGAGGTTGATGTTAGAGAGATTTAAATTGAATTGTAACTTCTGCTCCTCTCATCCAATTTTTTTTTCTTTTGCTTTCTTCCTCCCAGGCTTTTATCCCATATTGTTCCCGCTGACTTAATTTATTCAACCCTTTTTGCCTCAAATTTTATGATGATGGAGACGGAGTCGTAGAAAAGACGGAATTTTACGACGCGACTTTACCGCACAAGGAAGAAAAGACTTTTCAATTGAAGAACCGAGAAATGCTACCCCGAAATCGCTGGAAGATCCACGAAGCCACTCGGTTTCCACTGCCACGGTCAGTCAATTCAGCTTGTCAAGAACAGTTGGCAGCGACGAAAACCGCAGACGCTTCTTCTTTAACATGTCCTCTAGGATCAAAGAGTCGTAAACTTTTTTCTTTCTTTCGCACAGTGAAAGGGATTTATATTTTCTTTTCTATTTTTTTGATTCATTCCAACAATTCTTCCCCATGCATAAGAACAGATTCGCACATAAAATGTTTTTTAGAGGAAAAAAGGGTTGAACATTTTCGATCATAACATTCAGAAGAAGCCGCCGAATAAATGCTACGCTTCACAAAAATGAATCCACTTCCTTTTACTATGAATCAGGCAGAAATCAATTTCAATCTTTTCTATTATACCTCCCCTGTACATACTTTCCGGTCGTATTCAGAGTAGTAAATAAAATATGACATTTTCAGCTAAGAAAAATAGCGCCCAGGCGTTGTCCTTGTTGTGCTCCTGCTGTGGAATAGGTCTTTACAACTGCACATTCAATTGCTTCCTTTCCGGATATTTTGAAAAATTGTGGTAAATTTGAAAAGTGCGGGGCATGTAAAACGACTATGGAAACGAACTTCCAAGAGAGTGGACATCATTTCCTTCTTATTTCTCGGGAGCCCTTGATTGCCAGAATAAGTGGCCCATTTGCCTTTTCGCTATCCGCTCATTCTGATTCGGGCCTTTAAATTACCCGCTTCCTTTTCCTCTCCATTGGGTTTCTTGTGTAAGCGTCGTCGATGGACAGCAGGGAAATGATGGTCATCTTTTGGACGATGGATGCTAATCCTGGACAATTCAAATTTTTCCAACAATTTCCAACTCTAATTTGGCTGAATTGTTTTGTACTGAAGAAAACTATTAGAATCGTTTTATTTCTGAATCATTTGAGAAGTGATTCAAGCAGAGGCATAAAGGCTAAAAGTATATTTTCCAGAAAATCGAAGTGAGCGATTTATCCATGATTTCGACGTGACGAGCACTTGACATGCAAAGTCTTTCCAAATCACCCTTTCAAATAAATCAAAAAGCTAGGACAAGCTATTGTCCACTTCCCTGTTTTCTGGCAGCATTCATGGTTAAACGCAAGAAAACGTTTTGTCCAAGGAGTCATCATGGAATCTCAAGAGAAAGAAAGCCTTAAAGCAATTAAGCCATTTGGCCAAAACTCTTTGCGCTGTGTCTCCAAACGGAACCCTTAAGGGCCTTGCAAGTCTCATGAGTCATCCCCCGGGTCAACTTTTTCTTAAAAGTTGACAGTCATAAATGTACTTGACGCCTTCATCTGGTCAGCAGTGCTCAATTTGTTACTACTTGTAGCCTATGTCTCGAGCCAAGACAAGTGATGGTTCGGTTTAATGATTCCTAATGTCTCTTTGCCATCAATCAGTTAATCGTTTTTTTTTACTATTCTTGGTTAGTAACTGATAACTGATAGACATTGTGCAACGACTGTATTTGATTATTTTAATATGAATTGGATCTGTTCCAACACTTTGCATAATGTTAGGTTTGTTTAACGTACTTTTGTATCACGAAAATAATTTGTAAACAATGGTATGGTTCGACTATTGCAATCAACCTATTTTTGACAGCAGCAATTTTCCTCTTAATGGACGTGTGCTGGCTTTCCTTGTTTCCTTGTAATTGAAATAAGTCATATCTGGTTAATGTTATGTTTGAACGGGTGGAATCAGAATTAAGAAATGATTTTAATTTGGACGTTATGCATATGCTCACAAGTTAGTTTTACAAAACGATCTTAAGCT
Source organism: Bilobella aurantiaca (assembly GCA_021029175.1). NCBI lineage: Eukaryota > Metazoa > Arthropoda > Collembola > Poduromorpha > Neanuridae > Bilobella > Bilobella aurantiaca. The sequence continues at coordinate 11,051 of VYYI01002192.1, forward strand.
ACATTCACTTCGAGCATGACGAAAATTACTGTTCCCATTTCGTTTTTGAACCTATTTTGGTTGCCTATCATAAAAACAATAATATCAGTTATTAATAATAATAATTAATAATAGTTATCAGAAATAGTACCATCAGTTATTACTTTCCTAGCTATTTCCTTTATACAGTAAATTGAAACTGCTAACAATAATAATATAAAGCAAACCGGAATTGATAGTGCAAAATTTTCTGATTTTTTTTATATTTATAAAATGAAATCAGAGTGCAAAGTGCAAGTGCACTGTGTCCTTTCGTGTCAACCAGGATGTCATCTCAATTGCCAGTTTTGCTTGAAATGCAACCTTGGTGTCCATCCAAAGGAGTGGCCCTTAAGTCATTAGTAACATCTCTGGACAGGTTTTCCGTTTGAAAAGCATGTGTATTTAAAATAGAAACAAAAGGGCCCTCTGGAATAATGGAGGGAGGCCCTTATCTGTGCGGAAGAGGATAATAGCCTTGGTGAAGTGTCTGTTCCTTGGAGATTAAGCAGAGTCCACTGCTCAAATGAAGTTGGAGGTGGATCCTTCGTGGTTCATCGTAAAGTAGGATTTATAAATTATTATTTAGATTATGTAAATTATTATCAACGATTTTTTTAAGTTTACAAACCATCCATCCCTGCCCAGCCGGCCGCCGGGTCGCGAGATGTGAGAATTGAAAAAAGAAAGATACTTTGCTGCTCTGGACTCGGCGCAAACTTTTGAAAAGAAAACAGACGCTTCCTCGTGGCACTGAACTTCGACGCTGCTCTCTGACGTTAAACGTGTTTTGGGGCTGGACAAAAAATTATAATAAGGGCCCCAGAGCTATTGGCATCATCACGGAAGGGCCCTTTGCATCTACTGTTTACACAAATCTAATCGAGCCCTTGGGAAAGTCTATTGTTGTCTCCTTCTGCCAAGTGGGTATCTGCCAATTTAGAGATACGCACAATCATTAAACTACTTTATTTGCATTGCCACTACGCGTTATTTTGGCACTTAAATTATTTTGAATGCGTCAATAATATCCGGGTCAACTTCCAGCACAGATAACCTCTCCTCGTGTTTGTACTTATTAAAATTCTGGAGTGTCTGATTTTGGACTTTCTGGAAGTTTATTCTAGAAAAATAATAAAGGGGTTCTAATTTTTTAGAGCAGATTGGCCTATTACATAGGACATAAGCAATAGCACTTTATGGGCTATTCAAAGTGGCTTTTGTTTCTCAATAGCATTTAAAACGTTTAGTGGGAGGGGGTTAAAAGTTCAAAAGTGTGCATAGCTTAGGGGTGTTATACTAGACGTGGCATTGACTGTTAAAATATGATTTGAATGGGTCTTAAAGGTCATCCTTCCTTATTTGACTCAAGACTTCTTGTCATTCACTCAACTTGGAAGGGGATGAAGAAACGGTCAACGTTTTAGTGCTTAAACCGTCATTAAATTAATTATTGTTCTTCAAAACGTGTTTGAACAGGATTCTGGATAGTTTTCCTATTTTTTTTATATTTAAAAAATCGTTTTTAAATCAGGCTTTTTGAATATAAGTCAAAGACGCTGGCGGGCAGTGTTGCTGGAAATGGGCCTTCGAAACTTTCTTATTGGCCTTACTATAGGCGTCGCCGGAACACTATTTTTCGCCTACTACGAATAGTAAGACTTAGCTTTTATTTTGAATGGATTTTGCAAACGTTAGCAAAAGTGGAGTGATAAGCGGATGTTGCAATTAACGCGCTACGTACTTTGTCTACAGTTTGCGTCACCGACTCCACTTTACGATGACTTGGGCCATTGGGTCAACACTACTGCTTTATATCGTCCCGCCAATTTTGTTCTACTCCAACTGCTATATCCGGAGACATTTAATTTTTCTACCATTTGGTAAATCATGCGTTATTGGATTCAGATTGGATTCAATTCAATGTTAAATTCTAATATATTACCTTAGATTCATTGTTACAATGTGGGAATTTTTAAAATATTAGTATTGCGTCCTTTTTGGGTCAATTTCCACAATCCCGAGACCCAAGGGTTAAAGGGGACGCGAAACTTCTACCTCACTTCAGAGCCAGGGATTGACATTGGGATTTGGTAGGATATTCAAAAATAGAGCAAATAAAGGCCTAATTGAATCGAGCGCTTAATTTGAAAAAGGCACGTTCTCCCGGAGTCCCAAGTTGAAGGGTCCCGCGGGTGCGATGGATCCTATTGGGAAGACGCTTTAGTCAGTTCCGGAAGACCCATAATTTTGTACTTGCACGGAACGTCGGCCTCAAGGGCCCTGGGTCATCGGAAGGTCATGTACAAACTGCTCCAGCGCCTGGATTACCATGTCCTCACCCTGGATTACCGTGGATACGCTGACTCCACGCGAGTCGCTCCCTTTGAAACAGGAGTCGTCACCGACTCCACTTGCCTCTACAAGTGGATTCAATCAAAAATTGGAAGTTCAAAAAGTAAAATACCATTAATCGTTTGGGGGCACTCACTCGGCACTGGGTAATTTATAAAATTCTCGATATATTTTTTTTTAATTAAAAACAACTGCTTTCTTTTAATATTTTCTAAATCCCTCAATTAAAAATTACCTTCCTAAAAATATATTTATTAAGATAATATAACTTAAAATCAAATATTTTTCAATCTACAATACCTGCTCTCTCCTTTTTTTCCCCTTAAAAGCAGAGGAAATGGATAATGCTGATACTTTGGAGTTTGGACTGCCTTTTTTGCATCACTATTCAGATGAATTATAAGATTTGTTACGTTTTCAGAATTGGGTGTCACATGGTATCAAAACTCTGCTTACAAAACGAGGGTCCTACAGGGCTCATCTTGGAATCTCCGTTCAGCAATTTAAGGGACCAGTTCAAGTACCATTGGCTTTCTGTTGTAGGTTGATATAGCTAAATTTTAGTTCTATATTTACTTAGATTGTGATTGCTAATTTAGACAGCTAATTGCAGATTTCACTTTAGGTTTACCGGTGGATCCCTGAAGGCCTAGAGCACTTGGCAATTCGCCCACTTAGGAAGAGTGACTTGGCTTTTGACAGTGACCTTCATATTGCAAATATTGACATACCCATTTTCATTATGCATTCAGCAGACGACCTTGTCGTTCCCTATTTTCTTGGTGTAAAAGTAAGGCCAATGGCAAAGTTTCCTTCAAATACACTGTTTTTTTCTCAATTTCAAATTAATTTAACTGTTTTGTAGCTATACAAAGCCGGCGTAAGAAGGCGTCCTGTCACTTCTGCGCCGATATTTTTCAAACACTTTTCAAAAGAATTCGGCCATCGCTTTATTTGCAATTCTCCAGAAATTCCGGAAATACTTGCAAACTTTATCAAGTCCGCATTTACAAATGACTACACTTGTGAATTCCTACGACTGCAAGCCACTGACTGGAATTACAAGACAAAACGACGGAATCCAAATCGCATTGTCCGTTCGGAGAATGGGTTCATCCCAAGATCATCTTCTGCTGTTTACTACTAAACGTTTTCGAGTTGCAATTAATTAAATTAATTAATAATTAAAATTAAGCCTCAATTTAACCGAATACGGAAAAGTTAAGTTTTTGTTACAAATATATTTTTACAAACTTGTTGGTTTAGTATAAGGCGTTTTTCGTTAATACGTTTTTAATTTTCGGGGTGATTAACCCCGAGAGACACTTCGCTCCGGAATAAACGTCAAATTTCCCTTTTCTCAAGCACATCTCTCATCAGACCTTTTTTCAACGCCAGAAGCGACACCGCCGCATCTTGAAACTGAAATTGACTAATTAAGATCTCTCGAAGACATGATGAGGCTTTAGTTTAAAAATAGCCGCTGAAATCTCTCCCCTTCCTTTTATTTTAAAGAAGGCATGGGAAATGTTTAGATGCAAAAAATTGAAGCCTAAGCAAATCTGAAAGCCTTGACAAGCTTCAAAAGAAGATTAATTTCGTAGTTGGATCTTGATGGCCCAGTTCTCCGTCTTTGGCTTTTTGCCAATCGCTAATTTTAATTATTAAACGTTACTTCGAATTGAAAAAAAAAAAAAGATCCGAAAGAGATTTTTGTTTGCAAAACGCTTGACTCAGCGACCTGTGGAGCTTAGCCTAAATTCAGTATAAGCCTTCGCTTTGGGTTAGGTTTAGCATAGACGCAAATATACGTTTTGAGCTCACGTATAAATTAAAGAAAAAGATGAGTGATCAAAATTGGGGTTATGCTCACTGACCCCAAAAAAGGATCCTCTTAAGGGCTCTCTGTTTTTTGCTCCAGATATAAACCAAGGGCCTCCTGACAACCTGTCATGTCTGTTTTGAGGACTTGAGGAGGGTTGGAGGAAGGAATAAGTGTGTGAGCAGTGTGTTCAGTTTAAGAAAATCTGGGACTTTGAAATCAAGACGAAGGGAGCCCTGGAAGGGATTGCGTGGGCGTTGAGCCAGCCAGCATGTCTCGACCAAGGGTTCTGGAAAAAAATTGGGAATAATGAACTTAGGTTTAGCTCTTTTTTTCCCTTCGCAAAGCTCTCCTATTGTTTGGCTGCTTTTCAAAGTTTGGAGCCAAAAAACGACTAGGGAAAATCCCCCCAGGGGCCCCATTCTATTTCAGAGTAACCCAAAAAGATACACGAAATAAACCCTATATTGACCCGAGGTTTGAGAAAATCAATTCACAAGTAGAGTGAGAGTGGAGTGCAGAGTTACCCTTGCATACTCCTTTTTTACCTATGTATGTTTGTATGTTTGTAA
>VYYI01002193.1:0-15801 GCA_021029175.1 Bilobella aurantiaca
CATCAATATCATATTTAGGTTGATGTGTTCATTACTACTCACTTCAAGCTCCTTTAGGACATGTCTGCAAGAGTTTGAGTTTTATTTAGTCAGAGCTGGTGGGGGCCGTTTTAGGAGTTGTCATGTCATCCTAATGTGCAAAAGAGTATCTCTAGTCTCTTTTCGTCGCGTCTGTCCTTGAAACCTCAGCGGAATAGGCGTCACATTACTCAGGCCTTACTGGTTAGTGACAGGATGGTAGAATTCAAATTCCCCGGTTGGGATTTTTCCTTTTATTGCGAATCCAAGTTTTTCTCACTACAGGTTCGCTGCATCCATATGAACAGTATAAACATTGGGGTTGTGAGTTTGAGGATTGTGTGAAGGGCATGCCATCTCTAGGAAGAAAATGAGTCCCGTGGAAATGTGTAAAGCCGTCCGTGTAGACAGTGGCGGCGGCGGCCACTGCCAAAATAATGTGACACTTGATGACGGCGTCGATGATGGATGTGTGCAATGCAGTGTGTGTAATGGTGTGAAGATCCATAGGAACTGGCTATAAACCAGAGGAATGTTGTGGAGCACTTATCTCCGTCATAATTTTATTTTCGAACCATAATTGGTTATTTCCTGTGTGTACTTTGCGTCCTCGTCGTAGACTCTCTCTCTCTCTCTCTCTGCAAAATGACGATGTGCTTGTGTGTGTAAATGCCAGAAGCGGTGAGCTCTGACCCAAGTGCAGCACACACATCCCATTTGCACCATTCATTACTGTACCACACTCTACTCTCATGACATAATCCTCGTCGTATAGTAGTAATTTTTTTATTAGTCAGCGCAGTTAGCAGTGACTTCTCCTAATACGTAATACTACATGGGCCAAACATATTCCGGTATATGGGAGCCCAGGATACCAGCTCTGACTAAATAAAACTCAAACTCTTGCAGACATGTCCTAAAGGAGCTTGAAGTGAGTAGTAATGAACACATCAACCTAAATATGATATTGATGATAATAGCCAAATTGAGTGCAAATATAGGAAATTGGACCAGTTCCCCTCCGATGGTGGAGTTTCCACATCCTCGCCACAGCAGCTATTGTCGCAAGGACCTTTATCCCACCAAGAGCAGTCCCCCATCATAGATCACATTTTAATTGATTCTATTCTGCTTGTAACTCAACTCCTTTGATGGATCACATTGTCCGCGCAACTACTGCATCCACTGCAAACGCTGCAGGTTTACGCAATAACACGGGAAAATATATGACCCTCCGTTGGCTGAGCAGGGGATTGATATGCAGACGGAGGCAAGAAGATCTCACCCAATCCTCTAATCATTTGCTTCTCATCTATGCATGCCTCCATCTTGAGTTATCAATGAAGAGCAAGAGCGGGCTGACTAATGGTCAGTAATTACAGCCCATTCATAGGTCCACACACATACACACAAAGTCTCAAAAGAGTTCCTAACTGTTTCCATACGGAAGAGTGGAGCGACGCTACAATAGCGGCATGCCCTGCAGCGGCAAAAGCAGTAGTAGCAGTTTCCAAAGCAGCAACCTTGACTCCTCCCTACTGCCCTCATTCATTTCTAAATGAAAAGGGCTCCCCCTCACAGAATATTCCATCTGGATTGTGAGGAGGAAACAATAACGCCACATATTTGTGTGTGCATGTGAACGTACTCCAGAGGATAGGAATATCAAAGGGCGTAATTGAATGGCTCCGGTGTGATTGCAGAAATCCGTTCTGCGCTCGCAAGCATACACACACATCCACGACTATAAAGTTGACCCCACAGAGAGTGTATCCTAGATCGTGTCTACTTGTGCGTGCATGTGTGTACAAGAGGAAGGACTGCAACTGGGCTGTTCTCTCGTCATTCAGTAGCAGCAGCAGCAGCAGCGTGTCCCTCAACTCACATGAACCGACAATAATTACTCTACTCCACTATACGGCCTCATGTATGTTTTCATTCCAGTCTGTTGACCAGTGTGTCGGAGCCATTAATGCTTCTCTCCAAGACCGACGAGACCAAGCGGCAGAAGCATCATCGACGTCATCGGAAACAACAGTATAGTGGCAGCAATGTAGTCCAAACGAGCCTTCATGAGCACTGAGAGAGTGAGCGAGGGTAAAACTCCATTTGAATGGCTTGGCTCTGTTACGGTTCCAGTTTTACAACTTCTACTCCTCGAATTATACTAACCACACCCACCAAATTAGCTCCCACCTATGCCATTACATATGCATATAATCTTAGGACCCTGGGGTTTTCACTGTTTGTGTGTATGTGTGCAGAGAAGCACGTGATTTGAGTACCATGGCATTTCACTTCTTTCCACCTCTCAACACACACACACACACACACACACACAACCATAAAATTGTCATTTCGTACCCCATTTTGTTGTGCGATAAGCCAAGGGCATGCCGCACTACACGGGAACGTAGAATGTCGTAATACTGAGGCCAACACAAGGGCAACTCCATCGTATTCCGTAGTGCGTCAGTGACATGCCATTTAATGTCCACTCTAGCCGGGAAGCACACTGTACTCGGATGAATGTACGTGCGTGCAAAAAAAACGGGAGCAGAAAAGTTACGGTACACATTCACACAAACACACACGCACACACCCATGCCCATGGCTACACGAGCGCAAAGCCCTGAGCACGTGTAGATGCGTGCGCACACACTGGAAAGATATGCGGGGAACAGGCATACCTGGAGACAACTGCAATGACAGATTGGAAAAAAATTATTGCCACGGCCTAAATTATCCCTGTGACACTGACATGCGACGGGGGAAGGAGAGTAAATGGAGCTGTGCAGTCCGGGAGTAGCTACAATCTCCGTATCTCATCCCGTCGTTCCGTGAAATGTGAATTTTTCCCGAGTCCCGAACCCCCTCATCCATGCCGCCTTATAGATGACTGATAAAGGTCCAACCCCGCTATATCGGTCCAAAGTAATGAGCCACAGAAAAAACCTCGCCATCCAATTAATGGTGCAATCAATCACAGGAAAATTAAATTCGAATCCACCATATATCGTCGTTGCAAACCTGGTTGGTGGGGCTGAGAGCATGGGAAATCCCTCCTATATTCCGCAATTTGTGGATGGAGCCCAGGTTATCTCACAGAGCATATCATTGCATACATGCATATATATAGGCACCTTGCCATCCGGGAGATTCATGATGGATTCTACGGAAAATTAATCACCACATACACACACACACACACACACACTCAGACGGAGACGCCACATACTACTCTTCACAGGTACAGCACCGTACCATCCGGTTCAAATACCGCATCACATTCGTCGTAGGTCCACGGTAGACAACCGCGACGTGGAAACAATTGTATATCTAATTTGGTCATTCCGCACCGTCGTTTGATGAAATAGGCCTAGTTTCTACACAGTTAAGCCTACCTCACACACGGACAAATGTATATAATATATATTACAAACTCAAGCAAGCTCACACGATTGCACGTCTCCATGTCTACAACAGGGGAATTTCCTCGTGGTTGTCGTTGTTGTTCTCCACTACGAACCGACGAGATGATGATGCTGGCGTCATGTTAAAAAACCAAAACCAGCTCATCTGAATAACACTTTGTCAACCCTTCGACTCGTTACTTAACCATCCGTGCCAAAGGGCTCCGCCACTCCTCCGCCTGCGTACGTATACATTTAAACGTACAAATATACAAACTGGAATACTTTGCTCTGAGTTACACACAAATCCTGACATACTTGTACACAAACATACACACTCACACATCCACGCGCAAACACTCAGACACATACACATAGCTCACTCACAGAATGCGAGGCAATAATAATTAACTCTTTACTTCAAGTGGCGTTATATGGTCGTATGACTTGTCTCCTGTCTCAAATAGAACGACCACCATTCTCTCGACAGTGTGTGCGTTCGTGCATGTGTCTGGCTCGTTCTAATATTTTGATTTTTTAATAATGATCTTCGCTATGTGAGGGGAGGAGGGATTATGCGCAGGGAAATGTGATGCTGTGTAGAACATCTCCAAACAGATACCAACTCCGATGAGACGGACACACGTAAAAACCTAACCTTCCTACACGCTCGTCACAGTTCATTGTGTTCCAGTTGTCACTCTTTTTGGGCAATCGACGAACCGTAAAGGCTGACGACATGTTGTTGGGATAGAACAGCCGGCAACGACGACGTCCCGTAACATCCCACTGATACTTACATTGCAATGTCTCATTACAGTCCTCTCATATCCATCAACTAACAGCCGCACTCAAAGTACTCTTCGGGAAAATAGGCCGTATCGAGACGGCTCTCTCATTATCAATTCATGAAAATCTTTCACAGCCCTATTAATTGCATACGAAAATAATTCCTCAAATATATCTAATACTCTATTCCCTTCTCTCCCATCATCGTTATCATCATCACCACAGGCCACCACCAACATCACCATCCTTCTCTATTTTTCCATCTTACCTTATTCCACTCAGTCAAGTTCCTACACACCTTTTATCTGCTGACGACATCGTGAGATTGCAGATTATACTGTAGCATTATAGCGAGTAGAGGAGACCCCCAAAAGCTCTTAAGCTTAACTAAATTTTGCGGAATTTCCAAACAAACACAAGGAATAAAGAAACCCAACCACCATCACCATCGTCAACTTTGGTTTCATGCCTCATCCTACCGCTCTCCTCCTCCTAATTTGCCGTATCAAACCTTTTGGGCAATTCCCACGTCGTTAGCAGCACAGTTCAGACAAGGCAAAAACTGGAGCAAGTCTATACAGGCTCACATCCAAGCCGACACACACACAGGCATGCACACAACCAAATTGCCACTCAATCTACACACAACTATACATACTTCCTCCAGTCACTCCTCGCTTTACGAGCTCCATGGCCAGGGGAGCGAGACGTCAGTTTTCATAAAACTTTTACAGTCCCTTCAAACTGTCCCTTGTATCCCCGAAGGTCGCAACACCTGCTTCTTCAAAAGTATTTAGACGACGACGAAAAAAAGTATATCAATGATTAGTGAACTAAAGACCGTTCAGTCTTTATGGAAACTGACTCTCCGTTCACTTCCCTCCCTGCCCCCTCTTCACACACACATACGTACACACACACACGCAAACATCTCACCTTTCACCTCCACTGTCAAACCCAGGAGCGAACTGTCATTAACTTGAAAGAAGTGCTCCGTGGAGTCTACACACACATAGGCTTGCAGCCTGCTGTGAGACTGGGAAAAATGTGCAAGCAACCAAGTAGTATACCGTAGCCTCCTATGTACTACAAACGAGTTAAAGACCACCTTCGGAGCCAACACTTGCCACAACTGCCACAGGACTACCAACATCAGATCCAACGTAGACCAATCCATCCAGTATTATTAACCATATGTGAGGTTAATAATGTGAAGCGAATTACTAATTCGCACGAGGGCCAATCCCTCCACTCTTCGTATAAAACCAGTGAGGCGGGGAAAATGGGTCCGTGAATCACATTATACAGGAGGGTACTACCGAATACCAACATCATCACTTTTCTCATCCCCCGATCAACAAATCCAGCGGCTTACACATCCAGTAGAGCTGAAAGGAGAGGGGAAGGAACTTTTGGAGGGAGTTTTAAGACAGAAAATAATAAAAACCAACAAGATACTCATAGAGAGGCAAATGGAGCGCTGCCATTCCCTTTAAACCTATAGAAGTGTCTCAGGGAATTCCCCCTCCAGCGCATACGCGCACAGAAACCCATACACGCACAAAAACCCAGACACGTGCAACCAACTCATTTGCTCAATCACTTAATGAATGCAGTAGTCGTACAAGAACTCCGTGCGGTGCCCAAAGAAAAGGCTCTATTCTCCACAACACACGTCCTACATCACTCCCCTCGAATCCATACGGTTCTCGTCCTTCATCAAATTCAATACAGTTAACACCTATTCATAACCTTAGATTATGTCTCCCAGCACACACACACACACACACACATATTTATATGTACATACTATATCAGACATATCCCCCATCGGCTCACCAAAACTTTCGTGTATTTTATATCAAAAGCTCCCTCATTATTCACCAGAGTAGTAGAGCAATGGGAAATAGTACCATGTAAATTAACACGGGGTGGAAATTGGGTTTCGATCCGTCCTCAGTTCAAAGGCCGTCTGTCTCTTTATATTCATTCCTCCCTCAACTTCCCGCGGTATCCTCATAATAGCAATAACATGAATACTTTTGTACATACCCAGCCTGGATTATGTACACTGAGAGAGTGGAGGAAGGCTAGACGGCGCACGGAGGAGGCACGATCCCAGCCGGAGGTGCGGGTGGAAAGGGTTAAAAGATGTCTAAGACGGAGAGGTAGAGTAAGATAAAGTGCTGGGAGTAACCCCGAGTTGAACTTATGAAGGAGGGGAGAGTGGGTACGGGGATCTGCTACTATGAAGGCCGCAAAAGTCCTCGGGACCCACTTCCCAACAAATCTCCAATCACACATGTAAATATATCCCTCTTGACTTGTCCAAATGAGCAAGATGAACTGCCAGCTCCATATGTTTTACGGTCGTGGTAAAAATCCAAGATGTCACCAAAAAATTGGAAAAGTGCTACCACTACTACCACCACCACCGCAACCCGTGTGGGGAGGAAAAGAAGGAAATATTCCCTTGTTACATTTGATGAGAGCCACGAAAATGACTTGTCTCCCTCGCTCTCACTGTACTCCCTTTTGTTTACACGTGTAGGCTGAAAAAGAGTCATAGTAGTAGTAGTACTACTGCTCTTCCTAACATCACCACGTGCAAGTGCTCTCCACAGCCCCTCCTAAATCATTTCCGAGACACCGAGTCAGTAAACATTTTTGGAAATTCCGGTCAACTGCCATAGTTCCTTCCCGTCGTTCTTTTCTCTTCCTCCCCCCTCCGACTTATAATACACTGTACTGTGAGTGTGTGTGTAGTGTGTACCATGCTAGCTCATGCCGTGCGCAACTTCCACTAGTAGTAACTGGTTGAACCAACTTTTAACTTCCTCCTTCTTGGCACGACAACATGCACAGCCCTTGACGTGATGAATGTGTGAACGTCTATGTTCAAATACATACCTTACACACTACATTGTACACGAAAAGTCCGCCACCACTGCGGACTCCCGGCACTAACTACACATTTGTACTTAGTGCCTTAGAATGTCTTTCTTCAGGCGTCTCCGACGATGGGGGTGGGGGAGGAAAGATCCGGAGAAAGTGTAGAGCATGCAAAGAGTTGTCAAAAGGACTTTCTATGCATGCGAAAATCAGCATTTTAAACGGTCAATCCCGGGTCAACGGTATCCAAAAGGCTCCTATATGGCGTATGATTATGTGCATGGGACCCCGACGCCGGCCCTCCATCACAATGTATTACATTACTTTAAATGGAGGAGAACCAAATAAAAAGTTGTCAATTGTTTTCCCTCTCCCCATGCCTCGCTCTCACACATCAGCATGCCATTTCTTGGAGAAAATCCGAGCCAGTCTGACTACAAGCAGCTCCAAATACACGTACTCTCTCTGTCTAGCACAGCACTGCATGTGGACTTCCTTCCTTCCGTCCTCCCTCTCGCCCATTTTCTTAACTATAGGTCTCCGCACCACGGTTCCCCAGCCAGCCAGCCAGACTGACGGGCTGGACGAGACACGGAACTATGGTGCAGAATATTTGGTAGCTGCCGCATGACTTCCCGCTTCCGGAACCAACATGCACACTCCGCCAGGACGGGGAGAGGAGGTAGGGGCAAGCCTAGTAGTGTGACCCTACGAGAAAACAAACAGTCTGCACGAACGCGAACTGTTCATAAAATAAAGAAGGATTTCATACGAGAGAAATTACGATGTTGAGAAGACGTCGTCGTCATCGTCGGCGGGTAAGGAGGAAGAGGCATATATGGGCTTGGTTCCCTGACTTGAGCCCCGAAAAGGTTACTGTTCTACTACTGTTATGCTCCCAGACGCTTTCTTATACGTAAGGGAGTAGAAATCAAAACTGGGAAACGTTATCGGCTAAGTGCGGACACGAGTTTACAACTTCCATTAGGTCAACATTTTACAACGTTTCCCCGCCGCCCGTCGTCACTCACCAGCCCGAGTGGGAAGGGGTCGGTGTAATGGCGGAGGACGAAATCCCGGAGAACTCGCTCCGGATGACGACGACCCATGGGCATGCGCCTTTATTTTCGTCACGGGAAATCCAGCTAGATAAGTAAATACTATGCTACAAAGTTGACGATAATTGTAGCATACAGTCCATGCGACGACAAAATAGACCCCGGTTCCGGCAAATGTTGTCACCAGCTCACTAAATCCCCTCAAGATTCTCATTATGGTTCCAGAGGTTGTACTATTCATTCATACTACCGCTCCTGCTGCTCCAGCCGTCCATCAACCCCTCCCATTCCACACATTCATTTATTCCGTTTGGATGCTACCACTGCAGCGCGAATCTTTTCCGCGCATAAGTTGATGGCCCTCAACACTTTACACTAATATCTCCGGAGTTCAAGTCACAAGCCATGCTTCCCACGACGTACACACCTGCTAAAATCACATCCAAAAGACTAAACACTCGCCAATACCGTGGGAATTGGGTAGAGCAAGTTGGTTGTACCGTGTATTTACATGCCTCAATTATTTTTGAATCAATCCCTCGAAAAGTTGCTTTAAAACTAAGCATACGTAATGAAGCTAAAGCTGGAATCATTGTAATTTTAAAAAACACTTTGGCGATGCAATGTTATCGACATTTTTAGCGACACCGTCACTGAACATTATGGACACTAGTGACTTGAGACCATTTACACGATTCTACTCCAGCCAGCACTCCTTTTTAAACAACTCATAGGGTACTGGAGAGCTGCCAGAACTTGTGGGGTAGATTCAACTGGTCACGCGATCCGAGTTTTTCCCAGCATAACGGACATTCTCCCCCGACTGGAGAGCAAGAAAAGAGTCCATATACACCTTTTACCCAGCCGTAAGAAAATGGACATTTCCGCTGGTGATAGAGCCCATAGGCCTCCAGTTTCCTCAGTGCACATCACGTGCAGACCATTGGTCAGCTATTATGACCATCCCCACAGCTCCCGCCGCAACCCATCATAAAGGATAGGTATTTGCCAATAGTAAGAGGAATAATAAAGGTTATTACTATTAATAATAATACTCCTTTCTTTTACGACCCCCTTACGAACCACGGAAGAGTTTTATGACGGACGATTTAAATACCTTATTCGTGGTGGATTGTTAGTGTGTAGTAGCAAGGGGAAACATGGTCATATTTGGCCAATCATAGTTGGATATTATTATTATTATTATTATTATTATTATTAATATCCAGAAGGGGTTTTCTGGATGTGTAACTCACTTCCGCACCATGTAAAACTCCAGGTTTTTATTGACATTTGTTAGCAATGAAAATATACATGTCTATCTCACTTTCCCTCAGGTTCACGTTCACCTTACTACTTGCAGCCACATTCAGGATCCCAGAGCATCAGTAACACTGACGTCAAGAAAGCAATTCATGGGTGGGGAGGGGTAGGTCGGAACCTGACCCACGGCGTAGCTGTATGGAGTCCCATTTAAACCTATGCATGGATCATCCTCTTAACAACCAAGGCTCACATACTCTCCCATGTCTGGATCCATCTCGACGGTCAAAGCTGAGAGCGTATACAGAGATCTTTGAGCGAGGATACTTTTTGGAAGCTGACTCGGAAATAGAGCGACGGGTGGACAGAGAGCGTCAGAGACACCACTTGTACACGAAACACAAGTACAGGCGAAGCAAAGATTGCGACCCGTCATGATGAATTTCCCCACTGGCACTACAATCATAATCATCCCTTCCGCCACTTCTCCTCCTACTCAGGGGGAACCGTCTATTATGCTCTCGTCCATTTTACACATATTTCACTCCGGAACTACAGAACTAACATGAGCCTTATCTCCTACATGTCTCCCCGTTACCGTCTTTTTTATTTCAACTTGTTTATTGGCACCGGGAATTAGGCCTTACTCTTATGCCCGTCCACAGCAATCATACTCAAAGTCAGAGTGGTTTGCACATACGGCATCGGAGTGTACCACATGGGAGTCATGTGTAATCCTAATCCTTGGCCGGGACATGGTGCCAACGACAACAGGAAAGTACGGCGGGTGCAATTACACGTGCACAGAAGTAATGCATTCCAAAGCGGTGAAAATTTTAAGGTAGACTAACACGATACAGCCGGTATTGTGTGGATTGGAGACTCAAAACTTAAAACACGAACATATAGGCGCTAGTGCTGGTAATGGGAGCAAAATTATTTTTCCCATCGCATTCTTTCCACACACACATACACATTCCCATACAAATAGAGGAACCCTTACACCAGTGGAGGCTGAAAAAAATGACCCGCTCCCATGTCATCCTGGCTCCCATGCGGCGCCGTGTCGGAAATCAGAGTACATTTATCCACGTCCAAAACACCGTTTTATACTGCCATGCAAAAAAGGGCTGTTGTGAATGGTAGTATAACCGCGAATTCCGCCTCAATATTTTTTTTATAATCATCGTCATCACACTGATGACAGCCTGATAGGATAGCCCCATACGCACTATAGAGTGTGATAAAGTAAAATTAATAAACTCCCCTCTATCTCCTTACATAGAGTGTGGTTATCATGGGCATGCATATACGGCCTCATTTACAACACACTCGCAGTCAAGGGTGGTTGCACTATACACATTTTCCCTCACTTCAGTGGAGTCCACTACTTCATACAACATGGCGAACATACACACGACGTTCTTTCTAGATTTAACGAGCCCCGGCATCATTATGACTTTATAATGCCGGCGGTCCAGCTCCCGCGGCGGATAGTAGGATATTAGAGAGGGGAAGCCTCATATGACATAACCTCACCAATAATTTTTAACAGCATCCGGATGCAATGAAAAGTATCCAATAGTTCCACACACGAGCACAAAAACACGCCACATAATATACCTCATATTTATTACTACGGTTACCCGCCACATAACCACACACACACACACACACACACACACACACACAAATCCTTTAGTTTATCCAGTGTGAAATATCCGCAAAATACGGTAAGAAATTTGAAATCTTCCGCACAAGCCATAACACATGGGAGAAACCACAAAGCATCTTTTTTAGCTTCAAGTAAAATAATAAACAGCGACAAAAAATTAAACCCTGCGCGGCTCACAATCATTCAGTTTCTTTGAGAAAGATGAGCTCCCCTGTATATATGAGTAGATGCGTATGTGTATGTGTGTCTGAGCGTTTGGTACAAAGTATTTGAGGTTTCGTAATAATAACTTCTTTTGAATCGCTTTCATAACACGCTGCTCCCTAACACACATGCACGCTCAAGTACGGACACACACCTCAACTTATACGCATACACATCCACTGAACAAGACATCATAATAGTTTCCGCCGGGCCACCGCTATTACTACTACTGCCAGCTAACAGTAATGGGAACAACACTAGCAGCCGACGAGATGAACCAACTCCTTCATCATCTCAACTCCCTCGCGTTGCATGCACGCACAAACCCACGCATTCACACTTCCATACACACTCAGTATGGATGTTTGCTTTCATAATGACAAAAATTCTCATTCATTTTCCGTCATTACCATTCTTCTCGGCCCGTGCTGCTCCTGCTCCTCCTTGACATTTGCCTCCAAAGAGGTCGGAGGGAGAAGCTCTATAATGTCTTGGGAGAAAGGTTCACAGGAAGATTAAAAAACAATTTCACAGTCAAAGAGAAACATGGAGGACTTTGACGATCTGTGATATTTTCACTCCCCCCGTTGAGAACTATGTAAAAACTCGAGTTCACTTCTCTCTCTCTCTCTCTCTCTCTCCGCCTTCTGTACCCTCAACCGCGCTCCCTTTAACCCTCCGCACATATAAATTTAAAAACTCCTTGAAATAATAATAATCATCATAATCCCCCACCCCCTCTTCACTTTCCTTCTGTGTGAGCGGAGTCAAAGAAATATTATTGTGAAGATCATAAAGCTTTCACCCTTCCGCATTAACCCCGGCCCGCTCACCCTGCATAAGTTTCACGCAAAAAGGACATTTATGAATCAGGCTGTGCACGGATAACCCCTCATGGTAGTAGTAGAAGTTCTAGCAGTTGGGCGAGTGGGTAAAATTCAAATGATGATTATTATACCTCTCCATATGCATATAGATACATGCATGTACATACCCCTTTCATAAAACCAGACGGACGGATTTCTCCGAGTAATCAAAGCGAACATTTATAGTGTAACACACTGGGAGGAGGGGAGGGAGCTATTACAGATTTCAAACCCACGGTCACAAGAGTGCGGCGAGTAAACCAATAAAGTGACTATGAAACAGGAACACACACACACACACACACACACACGAAAATACTCACCACGGAACACTCCACATGCGGCAAGTTTTAATCATGACGCATTTACCATTTTATTACGATCGACCCCCTCGAGCGCCCATGATGAAGTTTCCACGACGAAAAGTGTGCAAGGTTCAAAAGCCTCTTTATGTGCATTGTCAATGATGCCGACGCTCAAAAACCACACCATTCCACTCACTCTCTTCACTCATCCCTCACCTCTCCAAACATTTCCAAATCCCACAAACTGCACTTTGATCCTGCATTTCACGTTTAGACTCCCATCCTCATCATCAGGATCAGTCCGATGAGAGATCTTCCTTGGAATTCGCAAATGATTTACCTCCCCACAATCTATCTATACAAGATGGGGCGGTAGCTCCGGGCTTTCCCCAAATTACTCCACAGACCTTCACTATTGACTCTCTTCAGGTCCACACTCCACCTCATGTGATCGACAGAGTAAAGATTATATCCAAAGATGAAAACCAGACTTTTAGTGGGAGGAGTAATAAATTTTGTGGGAACAGAGAGTGAGAAGGAGGGGGAGAAATTCTCAAGAATTCTCCTTGTCTTTCCTAGTTATACCGTAGTAGTTCTCCCGCTCAGTCAGCTCCATTCGTACTGTAACAAGTAACCTTGACTGTTCATATTGTTCTCCGTTCACTGCAGAGAGGATCACAGGTCACAGGACATGACATGCCTGCGGATCATTACTTGATGATCTTAGGATTCTGGTTCACAGGCAGTTCCAGTCCCGTTTCAATTCGGAACGTTCATTTTTTCCAACTCCAAAAAACAAAGTTACAAACTATTCACTCATTCATCCATCCCATTAAGAAAATATGTTTATTATTAGTAACAAAATAAGATCATCCCCCTCCCTCCCCATTTACTACCATGTACATGACCCAGCGTGCACGAGCAGGGCGATCCGCATTTACATCGTAGAGTCTTCATCGTTGACGGCGTCCCCTCTGGCCACGTATAAGCTCACTTGACATGCCACTGCATGTGGGCTGCTAGGACTGTAGCACTATGTACATGCCCATGGGAAACTTCCCTCTTCAATTTCGTCATTTTCTCTCTGGCTCACAGAGACTCTCAGACGAAGAAAAAACTCACTGCAGACCCCGTCCAGAGGGCTCAACCGACATTTGATGTGACGGAAAATGGCAAAAAGATATTCGAGGGGAAAAGACAGGAGAGATATAGAGAAGAGCAAGGGGGAGCCAATGCTAAGTTCTAGCAGCCACAGGGACACACTCACACACGCACGGGCACGACAACAACCAAAAGAAAAGCACTTGTCCTTGTTTTTTGCTCCCGTGTGTGTGCCTGCTTGCATCCATATGTGAGAGTGTCAGTGCGTGCCTGGGTATGCGCATATGCAAGTGTGACAGTGTGTGTGTGTGTGTGTGTGTGTGTGTGTTTGAAGACAAACCTTCCTTCCAGAAAATCACTTGTATTTCCAAATCTCGTAGCAAATGCATATATTTGTATGACAATGAATGGGTTTGGGACCCCCTCACAAGAAAATCTTCATGTCTTCCCGTTTCTCAGGGGATTTATTGGAATGAGTGCCAATCCCAGGCGGAGTGCAGAGGGTTGGAGTATGGCTGTGGTGTGGTGTATATTCGTGTATTGGGGGAAGTACTTGTATATAGTAATAATGGCCTGTCATGACATCACTATATAGTCAACTCAGTTCCTTGTGTGTGTGTGTGTGTGTGTGTGTAAAGTCCATGCTTTTACGCATATATGTACTTTACATGAATAAATCTCCATACAAGTTGAACCTCTTCTCACTCATTTCACATCTCATCCTTTGCTATCACTGCTACTTTTTCCCTTCCGTGTGTATTATTCCGCTTTTTCCTCCCATTTAGGCTCACACTTCACATGGGAAGGCCACGGCTGGTTGGCAGCTTACAGTTTCTCGCGTAGACTCCAGACTCGGAAAGAGGAGCGAAACAAAATAGAACAAAAATGTTCCACCTAAGAAAGGATATAGTAGGGCCTGGCACACTCACAGTAAGTTCTACCGTAGTGGTAGTCGTCGCCGACGTGGAGAAATCTGCCAAGTTCCTTACGGAAACACATCATCATGTCTGGATTATGGTGCCCAAACAAGGAATCAACCAATGTTTATCCAGCAAGCTCTTCTAAACTCCTCAATCACACATGATCATGATGGACGTGCCGCGCCGCGGCCGCTTTACCCGTCCGGAAGCATTCGTGCAGTGCAGTTCAGTGCAGGACTTGAAACCACACCCAGCTTCTCAAACAGTAAATTAGGCATGTTATCCCCCGTATGTGCCTGCAGTTAGTTACGTACACGTCCGCAAAAAATCCCAAATATTCCTCAGAGAATGCCCCCAAAACAAACATTATTTTTTACGGCCAATTCAACTGGAAAATTCGAGACGGTGTTCCTACAGTGCGCGGCTGAGCATGACAAGAGAGGGAGACAGGCTCATGGGGCAGGGCATCATCTCTCTCTCTCTCTCACTCTGCCAGTGCGTCCAATTAACCGTCAAAGACGCCCTCTTTTAGTTTGGGTAAAACTTGAGTGTCACCTCAGGTCCACTTTTTTCACACAATATTATTCCTACATATTTATGATCCTATGGTTTGAGGGGGGGGGTCATGAGAAGTACTCTTAAATTCCAACATAATGGCAGTTTGAAGAGAGAGAGAGAGAGGAGGAGGCGGAGGAGGAGGTTGGAAAGAAATGATAATAAACTTTCCCTATATATACATATTATGTGAAGTACTAACTTTCAACAACCACTTCCCACCGACCGCTCTCAGTCAGTCAAGCCGCTGAGGAGAGGTCTCTCTGTCCTCGCGTGGTGAATGCGGGAGAACAGAGAGTTCAAAAATTTGAATTTTACCCTCCTTTGCGGAACAAGAATGGTAAAGGGGTATGGCTGACCAAATAATTCCAATGACTCTTCCTCATCTGGAGGAGCACATGGGACTCACATATATAAAGTATTATGACAAGCAGCACGACAAATCCCTCTCTGTCTCTCTCTCTCTCTCTCTGTCCCACAAAGGTCATCCGAAATCATGACAAATAATTACACATCTCCAGCCGACCCAGCCCGCACCTGTTAGTAATCATTAAGGGGAGGGTGCTAACTAGGGACGCGAGAAATATATGCGGAAAAGGAGATAAGCTAACTAACAGGAACGGGAACGGAGTGGAAGACGTGAGGATAGGGACGAGAAAAAACCAAGATATTTACCGTGTACAGTTACTATCCCCTCATAATCTTTTTCTCTCCACTCACACACACACACACACACGCACAC
>VYYI01002194.1:0-15786 GCA_021029175.1 Bilobella aurantiaca
GTACACATACAGTAGAGAATCTAATAGTAGTATCACATTTCAAGTCTTTGTGCAGCTTCAACATCACACACACACACACACACCGTCCCATGTGTGTAAAATCTCCGCTCCCCTTATGTATGTGCATTCTTGGGTGTGTGTGTGTGTGTGTGTCTGATCCTGTGTGTATGTGTGGATGGTTGGATGCCGGCGGGCAGGAGTAGCGAAAGTCAAAAAGGAAGGCAGGTTTTATTTCCCTACCGACTCCAAGCTCTTCCCAATATGTATACACCAAAGTACATCGACCATCGTTCCTGCTTTGAATCCTGATTACAGGTGTATTGCCCACCACCACCATCACATCCCAGGAGCTCTTGAGAGCAGTGCAACTGACAGGGGAGAGAGAGAGAGACGGAGTGCCGGTAAATATACATGTACGTGTAAGTGTGTGTGTGTGAGTGTGTGTGTGTGTGTGTTAGTATGTGTAGGAACTTCCAGCCTTCCTCCATTATTCCTCTTTACCTGAGAAAAACTTTTGAGAACAGAGAGGAGTAGAGAGTTGCGGGGAGAGGGAGAGATAGGTATAGCGAGAGAGAGAGAGAGAGAAAGAGAGGCAGGGAACCAGGGTGGTGAGAATAAGGGTCTCTATCCCCCCTCTGGCTCTCGCCTTCTCGTGTACCTTCGTGACGGGTTACACGGCACATGCATATGCATGCATGCATACATATTATAAATATATATAAACATATGTTTATAAGCTCACATACATCCGTAGGAACCAAAATAACGTCAAACAATAACCTCGTCCTTGAAATTTGGAAAAAGGGGGAAGATTTTTCATGAGATTTCTCAGGAGACACAACAACGAAAGGAGCTGAACAATAACAACAACAACAACAACAACAACCACCACCATCACCAAACCCAGGAGAGGAATACAGGAGTCAGGAGTACGAGAAGACTAACTGACTAAAGGCATCTTCTATCTACCTCTACGCATTTGCTATGTATGAAGACAGGCACACACACACACACAGGAGTGTTTCGGAGCGCGCTCTTCTGAACAGAAATCCAATGCAATCCGAGGGGATAGCCATGGAGAATACACAGTAACGTAACGTGGGCTTGCAAAGGTATAGGAATC
Source organism: Bilobella aurantiaca (assembly GCA_021029175.1). Taxonomy (NCBI): domain Eukaryota; kingdom Metazoa; phylum Arthropoda; class Collembola; order Poduromorpha; family Neanuridae; genus Bilobella; species Bilobella aurantiaca. Next base: position 1,124 of record VYYI01002194.1, read on the forward strand.
ATATCCTGGGTTAGGGAATCTCACGATGATGATGATGATGATCGAAGTGAGAACCTCAAGGTAAAAAGTATATTTCAGACAGGCAGAAACACACACAAACGCACATACATAAAACACATTCACCACCAGAATAACTATAGCATACAGACGTCAATGGCGAAGGATCCCTCTGTGGGTGTGTGTGTGTGTGTGTGTATGTGTATCCTTAGTGCGATAATGTATAGCTAGTTAACTTTATGTTGTTGTAGACTCAACGGACTTGCACAGAGTTGTCTTCTCTCCCTCTCTCTCTCAGACCGCTCACTCTGAGAGAGTATACGAGCTGCTCTAGAGAGCTCTCCTCTCCATAGTCAAATCACATTAAGACCTAGGAAAACTTCGTGTAGAGGATAAGGACAAGGAAAAAAGGTACAATACAAAATCCCCAGAGGCCCAAACAGGCCAACAGGTACTCCAGACTAAAAAACCGACCCCAGAAAGTGTACAGTAAGAGCGTGTGTATGTACGTGTCTGTAAATGTGTGTGTGTGTGTGTGCTTGTGTGAGAGAGAGATGATCATGCATGCACATTTGTGAGACGACGACGACGACGAAGAAGAAGAAGGGAACAACTACTACAGCCCGTAGTCGTAAGAAGTATACGTCAAAACCACCCTGCTCACTTCTAAATTACCACCAGACAAAACTCAGAACATGCACCTTCCTCACTTCCATGCTACATATACATGACCGCACAAAATATACTCTCCGCTCCTTAGACACCTTCACCAGACCCAGCATCCCTTCCCTTCGTTAGTGGCCTGAAAATATATGCACACTCGCATGGTAACACCACCCTCGTATGCTAACAACAGGCACTACATGTGCCTCTGCATGTGCCCGTGTGTCCATGTATATACGTGTGCGCAACAAGTCTCCATCCACAGACTGTCCCTTCTCGCCTTTTAGACCATGAGTGCGTGCCTACATATTCATATATATTAATGTGTGCGTGTGTGTGTGTGTCTGCCTGATCCTGTGCGAGTCAAAAATCTGTACGCCCGTGTGTGTGTGTGTGTGTAAGTGTGTGCGTGTGTCCACTAGATTACCATCCGACCAGTTCCTTCATATCATCCTAGTACTACTGTAGCAGCAGTAATTTTTAATTCTACTCTCTGTCCATCCAACATTCAATGCTTCACTCTCCTCTTCTCTCTCTCTCTCTCTCTCACTCTGGACCCAACAAAGATTCCCCATCCCTCCGTGTATCCATCCATCTAAAAGTAAGGGGAAATAAAGAGCTTCTCCTCCGGAGAGAATGGGACTCGCATGAAAAACAGGAGAGACTGCTCCACAGATACACACACACACACACACACGTACATAGACACACTGTGGAAGCCTCCAAAGTCAAGAATCCGATGGCTGCAGAGTCAGATCCAAGTACTGGAGGAACTCTTGGAAATATGAAGGCGGTCACAATGACATCGCAGACGGAAGATTGAGATTGGTCATCATCATCATCTTCTGAGATATTACATTAGTCGCACATATGCACACACACACACACACACACACACTACACAACACATAGGGGATTCATGGAAGAGCCTGTGTGAGGAACAATGTATACGTGACGGTGCAGTGGTATTATGGCCGTGGAGATGGCATATACTAGTGGAGGGAAGGGGGAGCAAAAAGCCGCCACCTAGAAACAATAATTGACTTGAGCAAACAACAAGGCATAAGAGAGCTCTTGAAGCGAACTCATTCACAGCCGGGGCAGCAGCAGCAGCAACAACAACAACAACAACAACAGCAGCAGCAGCACAATATATCGTAAGAAGCAGGAGCAGGAGGGAGATCAGAGCTCATTTGCATTTCAGCCAGTAAGACAGTCACCATCCAATTCCTAGAAGTGCGTCATGACCACGATGATTAACTCGGACAAGTAATCAAGATTTTTCTCATATTCTAGGGCTCCTGCTACACATGGCATAACTCCAACAATCCTCCCTTAGCATCACCCCTCTCACGGTACTTAAGAAAATATCGCATGGAAATTAAATCTTGGCAGACTCAGATATTATTATGATGATGATACATATACATCTGTGAGCGGGTGTGCCTGTGCATGTGTGTGCGAGCAAGCGTCTCCTCTCGACGTCTGTCCACAAGAGTATAGGCTCAAGTCCGTATGGTGCTATAATGCTGCGGAGCGATTGAGGCCCTGCTCAATGCTCTTCAACAATGTACACACTAATCATGTAATTTATGTCCGTTTCCCATTGTTTTTCGTGTTACTGCCTTGCCGCCGCAGCAGCTTATTGAGAATCAAACTAACTGCGAGAAGCTTGACGGAGATGGAGACGATGAAGAAGAAGAAGAAGAAGTGGAAGCAGACGAAGACGACGACGACGACAGAGAAGCTCCTCTTGGCTTCGTGAATGCATAAAACCGAGAGCGAGAGAGAGAGAGAGAGAGAGAGACTCTGACTCACTGCATATATAGTTAATCTTTACGATGCTTTTTCATCCCGCCTCTGTAGTATTGAGCCGCATATGCCGGGGAGTGATATTCTAGCAGATTGGAGATTTAGGGTGATAGTGCCGTTAATACTGGTCAAATATCCAACGCAATAAAACGACCAACACTCTCTATATACTCTCCACGGCAACCAATTCACTAATACTGGCTTTACTCATGGACGAGAGCGAGAGAGATGAGGCACTTGCGGAGAGAGGTTCACAACAACATTTAAAAAAAAACATCATCTGCTCCATGAACACGTTTCGGATAAGGATATCTTCTATAGTATACATACGCACACACACACACACACACACATAGACAACAACAACAAAAAAGGACGACAAAGCGGAGGTAGGCGATGTAGGTAAGAAGATTGAAGAAGAAGAAGAAGAAGAAGAGAAGAGGTAGAAGAAGACGTTGAAAATTTTCTTACTTGATAAAGTAGATTTGTCCTTCAGCTGTGCAGGCTTGTTCCCAGCCAGGAGGTAGAGGATCATCTGTCAAATTACCCGAACTGCCAGACTGTGTAGGTGCAGATCCTAACGGTTGACCCACGTGAGGTTGAACGCTCGCCACGGAATACGTCTGTTCTAATGAAGCTGGTGAACTATGCGCCCGGAGATGACCACCAAGTCCCATGCCATTCGCGGTGGGGAGGGGACTTCTTCTGTGGCAATATCACAGGAGAATAATGTTGTCAATATATTTATTTCCCTTCCAATTCCCATCATCATCATCACCTTCCATGTTTTACTTCCAAATCCCATGATCCTCAACACACCATCATCAAGCTTAATATTTTACTTCAAAATCTCACCATCACTAACATATCACCATCATCATCATCATCACCACGTTGTGTATTTTATTTCCAATTCGAATCATCATCATTATTAAGACGTTCGTAATGACACTAAAGTACAAAAAACAAATTTACAGCCTCCCAGAAGACACACAGTGGAGATGAACCGGAACCGAACCGTGGAGGAGTGGAGTAGGCCAAGGTGTTGTGGGACAGGGACAGCAGACTTTCTGGGAGGTGGATCCTACGTGTCTACGTACAGGCTTATCGCAGAGGATCATCAATGCATTATTTCGTCCAAATTGATCCAGAGCTCTCCGAAATAACATTCCCTCCCTGCATATTAAAGTCAGGAATTCTCAGGAGGAGGGTCAGGAATATAGGGAGAGGACGAAGGGAAGTTGGAGTGAGACACACACACACACACACACACAGGGAGGGCAGGAGGACAGAGCAGGCACAGAGAGGAATACAGAGAGCATTCTTCCCCTCATCACTCCGACAGTCAACAAAACGACGAGATTAAATTATACGAATAGAATTCTAAGAAGAGCATTTAACACAAATGACAACACCACCAAGCCCATGCTTTTCCTTGTCTTTCCCTCCAGCCGTCAAATCCATATGTGTGTGCCTGTATGTGCGGGCAACCGTGTGTGTGAGTGCGAGCAAGTGTGTGTCTCCGAACAAGTGTTATGTGGGTCCGGGCAATTGAGTGTATGTGTGTGCACGTTTATTTGTGTGTGTGTAACGTACAGTACATAGATATATATGTGTGTATATATATGCATATATATTTGTAAGTGCATGTGCGTGTGTGCAGGGAAATAGGAGGAGAAGCACACATTTTATTCCTCTTGTCCCGAACGTCCACATATTAAGGGTGCACACACACACACACCATATACAACATATCTATGAATGTATATATTTATAAATATGTAGTTATTCAAGTTCCATCCTTTCCGGGGATGAATGTTATCATTCCTTTTGGAAAGGAGCACTTAGGGACGAAGGAACAGGTAGGGCCACGGTGGGGCTGGTGGTTCGTGTATAATGATGCCCATTGAGAAAATCATGCACCTTTTCCTCTCCGACGACTACCTGCCTATGCCTCCCTATGCCACATTCGCACCGCCAATATAAAAATAGACGACCGTCGAGAGCCTTGTCTCACAATAAGGAAGGATAGGAGGAAACAGTTATTAAGTATGTAAATTGTTCAACTGTCCCATTCCTATATATCAAAGACAAATACACACACACACACACACTCACGCACGCACCTACATAATCCCATGAAGCCGCGAGAGAAAAATCCAATACTAATATTATCTCATCTCTCTAATAATACACGCTCGTGAATCCACACATCGTATTGTGAGAGAGAGAAAGACACATGCACGCAGAGGCACACGCACAGATACACACACACACACACACACACACTATTGCATACATACGGAAGAGCACTTTGCATCGTACACAATTAGGCGAATCAAGTTTGAACCTTTATTTACATTTCTTAATAAAAGCTTATCAAAAGACTAAGGGGGAAGAATATAATTGACGATTGAGAACTGATAAGACGGAGTTGTGTTCAACCTTACAAGCCAACAAACTCTCCGGCTTGAGAGGACGGGGGAAGGACTGTCTAGGAATGGGCGTGTTGACACAGGGTGAATCCAATAAGTAGACCCGAGAGATTTTTTTTCAAATTCTAAAAACTAAATTTCCTCTTTATAGTAAGTCCATTGCTAGTAACGCTGATGTGGTGGTGATGATGATGATAAAGATGAGTAAACTGTAAAAGGTAGATGAAAGGAAGACACTATCCAAAGCAAATGTGATGACGATTATCATACCTCATGGAGTTTAATGTGGAATCCACAGAATTCTCTCGCGAGTGATTCACGGACACAGAGGGTGACTTTGAACCCGTGGACGGCGGATTAAAAAATGAGTCGGGTAATTTCCGGAGTCGGAGCGGAACTTGATGAGGTCGTTTAGAGGCATTCGGTTGGAGGACAGAGTCGAAGAGAGCCTGAAGCTCTGAATCTGAATCCCCTCGAATGTGAATAATTTGATTTCCCATGGGGGACTGACCCATGGCTGTTCCATTCGGATTATTAGTCCCACTATTAGCCATTCTGATAGAGGTTGATGAGGATGATGATAAACGACGTGCCTCCTGAGTCGTACTTGTTCAAGTTAGATGTTGGCTTCTTGTACAAAATATCCTAACATTTACTCTTTAAAATATTCTCACTTCATATATATCTTTAGAAAGGTCACAGGTAGGTATAGTATTAGTTATTATTTTATTTTGTATTATACAAATTTATCCGCTGCGCTTCCGAATCCTTGATCGTGTAGTAAAGGTATCACAGTGTCCGTTTCAAAATTATTACTATTACTAGTATTATTGCCCGTTGCTGTCCTATGTAGTGATCTTCTAGTGGTACAGAAGTGCTGTAGCTGTAGCATAGAAGTGCAAGTTCGTCTTGTGCGATTGGCTCGTATTGTTTTTGAATATATTCCTCCGAGAGATATTAATAGAGTTGAGATTTTTAATTGAGGACTGCAATAGTAATCATAATAGTAAGACTAATAATAATATTATTAATAATTTAATTTGGAAGGCACTTGTGAGGGGGGGGGTGGTCCAAGGTGGATTTGAACAAATTTATATATGCATATAGATATATATTTATATATATTTGTAAATTATCAACTCCGTTAGAACATGTTATCCAGAGGGAGTGAGAGAGAGAGAGAGAGAGAGGGGGGAGGGGTGAAATAATATTTATCACAGCAAGTTAATCAACTCCTCTTGATCTTATCAGTTGTATGATGATGTGTACGTGCGAGAGAGGATGTGTCGAGCGATCCTCTCTCCCGGGACCAAACTTTACCACCGAGTTCAACTGCCCCCGATCCAGGATAATTGCTCTTCACTAAAAATCAAACTACAAAACCTCGCCGTTGAGACGATTACTTCACTCCTGCCCCGCCTGATGTTGATGTATGACTGACGACTGTAGGTATTTTTTTCCTCGCCAGCAATGGACCTTCGGGGGAAATGTTAGTCTTCAACTCTCAATCCCTGCCTGCCTGCACAGTCAGGTGCACCCTGGGTACGTATACGCATACGAGAGCAGTGTGTGCTGTGTTCAGTTTGAGAGGCTCACAGAGGCTTTCGTAACTGTCTCGCGCACCACTAAAACTCAGCCGCTACATTACGTGACTGGGTCGCTTATGCATTCAGTTTTTCGCTTCGACAGCATACGGAAACCTGGGAGTTGAGGGCAATTGCTATCCTTGGCCGCAGTCCACATGAAAGTAAGGTCGTGAAAGTCGGCGAAATCATTGGATTTGGCGGGATATTTGAAAACATGAGGTATAGACTTCCTATGATGGTGTGTGTGTGCAGTGCTGTCTCTCTGTACTGCTGCGTTCTATGCCATGCCTATGGTCATATGTCCATCCGTCCGTATTCGGAATCATCTCATGAGAGAGAACTGCGGTGCGGTAATGGCACGAGGATTTGAGATAACGGCGTGTGAGACAAAAAAAATATATTTGAAGAAATAAATAAAATAATTAATTGGACCACTGGATTGAAAGCACTTTTAACGATTGGGCATCTGGGTAGGTACTGTACACTGGTTTCGTCGTGTATGGAAAACTGATGAGATTTGACAGTATTCTCTTTATACAGCTGACATTATTGGGGGTATATATATGTATTTATTTATTTTTGAAGGAATTTACCCAGTCATCATGGACCCAGCTTTGCTTCGTGAGCGAGAAGCTTTTAAAAAGAAGGCTTTTGATGTACCAGTGTAAGTTGGTGTGTAATATTGTTTTGAGGCTGGAGTCGTAGTTAACTCTTTAGTATTATTAGGAGACGGTGGTTGGAATTTGATACTTTTACTTGTGTTGAAATATGAAATGCATAATGTGTAAGAACAAAGTTTTATGATAACGTTTTTTTGTTATTTTTGCAGGATAGAAACAAAACGGAAGAGGGAAGATGATGGGAATACGGAGGCGAGAAAGAAACCAAACAAAAATGGGACGACCTCCGGGGGAAATAAGTCTGCAGATGCTAATGTTATTTCTATGTGAGTTTTGTTGGGCTAAGTGGTCGTTGTTAATTTTGGGGATTGTCAAAGGCGAGTGGTTAATTAAACTTGTTTTGAGCCAGGTACAAAAATATTACGGCGGGATCAGCTTATAAGTTTGGAGTATTAACGAAGATTGTGCAGCATCTGAAGAAAAAGTTCCAGGAAGGTGAGGATCACCCACTTAACCTGGACGAGATTTTGGATGAGACGAGCCAGTTAGATGTGACGGCAAAGGTTCAGCAGGTAACGAGGGGAATTTTAGATTTGTTCCTTTATATTATTGGGCCCACCGAGATTACGGTTTTAACTGGTGGTAATTTAGAATTTAAAAATGTCCAACGTTGTGACTGGTACTTGTAGCACGATCCTAAAAATTCGAACTCCCTAAATGGCTGTCACCAAAATTTCTCCATTTCCTAAAGAATTTACTGTTTGTCAAGTTTCGGCATAGCTCACATTGAGATTAGTACAGCAGCTAGAGTAAGGCGAAACGTAGGTCGTGTAAGAACTTTTAATTCTTCATCAAATTACAGCCGGTTTAGTCGGTAACATCGGATCCCCCAGAAGGTGTAGGAAATGCGGTGCTGTCGTTTGTGTGAACCAATTTTGATATGGTTGATGATCGACATTTTTTGTATCATTCTTAGTGGCTACAATCAGAGGCGCTGCCGAACAATCTGAAAATCGAAGTAACGCACGATTCTAAGTACCAGTTTAAACCACCTTTGAAATGTCGAGATAAGAAGTCCTTGTTACGTCTGCTGAAACAGCATGATATGAAAGGTCTGGGCGGAATTCTGAGAGATGATGTGGTTGAGTCTGTTCCTCATGCGGAGAGAGTGCTCAAGGTATTTCTTGTTTATTTTATTCGAGTTGAGCTCGAGGTTCTTATCATATTCTGTTGTAGGCTCTGGATGCTGAGATCGTTACTATCACCCGTCAAGACAAGAAGAAGGTGCTATTTTATAATGACCGACACGCTGAACTGATTGTGGATGAGGAATTTCAAAAGAACTGGCGAGCCGTAGCTGTGGATGGGATAGATGATGCCAAAATTGAGGAATACCTTGATAAGCAGGGTATCAGGTCTATGCAAGATCAAGGCGTGAAAAAACCTATTCAGCGACATCCCAGGCGCAAGGGAGGTCAACGGAAGAAACAATTAAAGAAACCGAAGGATAATGAGCACATAGCAGACGACTTACGAACTTACGATGATTAATTAGACGGCTTACGAACTCAGGATAATTGATTGATGGTATCACGTCCTGAGTTTTCCAGCAGGGAGCTCCAGTGTGGTTCGAAAATGTTTCCGATGCATGACGTTGAGCCTAACTTATTCTATTATTCAAGGAAAGAGGTACCGCTTTTATTTTCAATAAAACCGCAGAGGTACAAGTGTTTGTGTACGGTTGCTTTGGGGTAAAACTTTTATTATTTTATTGTAATGTAAATTCTTAATACTGTAACAGTGAGTAGAGATTACATTGATTTAATTTCTAATGTCTAGTTTGGCGACTATTATTTTTGAGGCACGAATAATTGTTTAATGGAAGAGCTCCGAGTTCTGGCATGTCGTCGTCACAACTAACCATTAAAAAACTTGTTTTCCATACAAGGCAATTAGTTATTAGGCATTGGAATTTTTGTATCCAGAGCACACAGCATATACACACAAATTAGTTACAACTTCGTAAACTAAACTCCACGATGGACACGCATCTATTGTCCTCCGTGACGAAGCCATGTTGCAATTACATTTCTGGTTATTTTTTCCATTTCGTAGGTTCAAACTGGAACTTCGGGCGTCTTCACAGCGAATGTCGAACACAAGTAACATCAACTGCCGCTGACGTCCTTTAAGCATTGGGAGTAGGAGATGCCATAGTTTTCTGGGCTGCTAGCTCATGCATTTTCTTCAAGCGCTTCCTGAGCTCTACAGGAAATTTCTCGTAGCATTTCTTGCACACAGGCTTCGAATCGCATTCGTAGAATTTCGACTTCGGATTCAATCGTTGGTCGCAGACCGAACAAGCGAAATGATGCTCACACCAAGCTTTATTGAGAGCCGTGACAACTGCAAGCAAAGAGAATATAAGTTAGACTTCTATTCACATTCATGATACTTAATACTGAGAGCGAAAAAAAAATTACCATCGCCGATGATAACCTGGTTGCAAATGAAACATAAATTCCCAAACAACTGATGGTAATGCGTTTCACAATATGCCAATCCTTTCTTCTCATAGTGGCGATGGCCCAGGAAAGGCTTCTCACATTTGGCGCAAACAAAATGCTTTAAAAATCACCAAGTTATTTTCCAGGTTATTTTCATTTCAGGTTAGTCGAAATGGCATATTTTCATAAGTTCTGATGAATATGCTATACCTCTACATGCCAATGCTTCCCCAGGGCCGTGACAACGCGCTCTTCTATCGGCCGTCGACAAGCCCCACAAATCGGAATTCCCATTTTGTCATGGCAACGCAAGCAGTACAGCTGATTCATATCGTTCGCAGCATATCCTGGACGGGATTTCACCTCTCGAGCATCTGAATTCAGCTCAATACCGCATGCGGAGCAATTGAAGTGGTACGGATGGTAAACTTCGCCGCGGAATCTTAATGGCTTGTCGTCGATCACTCCACTATGACAAATAAAGTTGCATATGACTTTACTTTTCTAAAAAATAAAATTGGCATGCATCCCTCCTTCGTGTTACTCCACTTACTGGCACTTGTGACAAATGTACTTTCCCAATCCTGCAGCCTTGACTTTCGCATTGCAATCATGGCACAGGGCTCTTCCTTGATTTTTGATAAAACCGAGGTCGGCCAGTTCCTTCGAACACATTTGGCACTGGAAGCATTTTGGATGCCAGCTGAAGTTCATCGCTTTTATGACGCGGCCAATGATGAATTCACCTGAAAATTTTTCTCAGTTGGTTACGAATAAATTTGAAACTCCTTCAAAACTGAGTGTCTTAAATTACCACAATGACCGCAGCACGGTGCGAAAAGGACGTGAAAGTCATGCTCACAGTACTTTCTTCCGTCAAACTCGTAGAAGGTGCCATCCGGAAATGGCCGAAAACACTGAGCACACCTAAAAACATCAAAATATCGTTAAAAATGTCTCAGATCCCATTCCCATTAACATTTACGAATGCGACAGAATTTTCATGGTTAACTTACACGAAGCATTGTGGATGCCAAAGCTCTCCGTTCGAGTTCACGATCTTTTCTTGTTCTTCAAATCCCTCCCCGCAACGGGAGCACAACATCGTTCCCAACGCCAGATTGATGCTACAAGGGGGAAAAGACAAATTTCAAACAAAACACGATTTCCGGCTCAATGAATGAAAAAAAAAGGGATAAAGGAAACTAAAACTCGGTATCTCCTCGTTCAGATTATTTTATGATGCCCCATTACTTTTCCCACTGATCCTCATGACGTGCACCGTAGGATTTTTTCCTTCGCGTGAACAAGCCACTCTGTTCTATATGAAGGCTTAACTGTTTTTCCATTTTGAAACGGAAAAAGAAGTCACTCTGCAACACCTCCCCTATCACTATCCTAAATTAAACTCCGCACGCACAGTTTTTAGTACAGTAGACGGTGTACAGCGGAGGGAATTTTTATTTTCTATATCAGCAGTCCCGGCCGAAACAAGGTGTTTGAAAGCTCGTATGTTGACAATGCATAAAGAGAGGAAGTTAAACTCGATAACTCGAAAATCTGATTTGCTCACTCCTCTCGCCCATCATCATCATTTACAATTCTACGAGATAAGCTGCTTTGCAATCAGTATTTAAAGTGCTGTTACGCATACTTGGATCGCCGGCGCCAACTCATCCTACTATACGGAACCCGTCAGTGAGCGCGAAAAGAATATAAAATTTTTGACGTACTGCACCAGTACAGCATACCACATAAAAGATAACTATCTCGCTATCTCATGTGCCATATACACTTGCTGTAGCATCCAAGGTAGCTGCGGACGACGACACAAACCATAGAACAACAACCCAACTCAAGCAGTGGAATGCTACGACAATTGTAAATATAAGTAGCCACTTGTTGTTGTTGTTGTCAAGTATTCAAAAAGTGCTCGTACACTTTCTGATTACGCTCACAGTTCTCCTTCCCCATACGAACCCAACACATTGAATCCATGCAAATTCACTATTTATACAAATGACAGATAAAACCGTAGATGATGGTTTTTACACTCCACCGTGTGCCTCATTCTGTGGAAGAGGGAACTGGAACTCATAACATCATTTCGTCTGTGCACTAAGCAGCAGGTAATATTGACTATTTCCAATGGAAATACCCGCCGCATCGTTTATTATCGACGTAAACATAAATACGCGGTAGTTGTAATACAATAAGCATATTAGTCCCTTTACAATCAACTTTTAAAGCGAAGAGGAAAACAAGGAACTCTGAATCAGGTCACATTCCTGGATCACATCAGTGGCAACACAGTAGCCTCTCGGCGTCACAATTCCAAGGCGAGACGAAATGTAAGGACATTTTAAGGGTCTTACTCCCCCGTAGCCAAACAACTGTAAAACCGTTTTACTACTCCATATTTTGACAGACAGAATCAATCAATTTCACATAGGCGGTAATATGGTGCTGGACGTGTATACTACGGTTAGCACCCATTTAGAGTATATAATATTTATTAAAACATACTCACCCTGGCATGTTATGCCACCAACCGCGGTCACAGCAATCAGTTGACGATCGTCAACTCCACTTCAGTCAACGATTAGTGCGCAATATCCCAGTCACACGCGCCTAAAAGAAACAAATATTAAGAAAATAATTCGCGAATGTTATACCCACTCCAAAAATATCATAGGGTTTCCAGGCATATCCTTCTTGAAAAAAATCAATTTTTAAAACTAATATTGAAAACAACACATGCCCACGAGCTCGTACAGACTTGGAAACTATCTTAATAAACTTTATTGGTAATTCCTTTGCTGGCGGGGATGGAAACTGCGAATCACATAGCATGCAAACGATGAGTCGTACTTGCAACAAGATCCTGTGAGTAGCTCCGTTTCGCGGACAGTCTCGAGAAACAAACCTGGAAAAATATACACAAATCTTCACGTTAAAACTGAAAACTTGGCTGAGTGCCTTAATCTGTGACCCGCTCACACCTTACCTGCACAGAGAATCTGTATGTGAAACCAACTGGAGATGGGTGAGGCTTCAAACCCAAGAGAAAAGCATTCCTCTCACAAAAACCTACGTAAGAACCTTATTTGGATCTGACCTGAAAAGTTTTTTCCCTTAACTTTCCTTATCATGCCGCAGTATGCGACTTGCACACTCCTTCCACCTACACAATAGTAACAACTGTGTGAACTTCCATACATATACGCTGCTCACAGTCAGTTCCAACAACATTATATACACTGCGGAGAACCCTTCCTCTCGTAAGCGCTCTGTATCCACACGTGCTGAGAGCATTGCATACTGCATATTTAGGGATCCGATCCGACATCTCCACTCTGTCTCCAAGGTCTGTCTGTCTCCTGCACTCTGTATGTATATCGAGAGGATGGTGTGATGATCTCTTCAACTTTGTGTATACATATGCATTCTACATACAGTCAACTGAGTAGATCTGGAATCAGCGCCTATACGCTGGCAAAAATTGACATACATAACTTCTTTTGGTTTACAAGTCCAACGCTCCTCGAAATTGAGCAAGTGAAGCATCTTGTCATAAAGACCAGTGCCACCAAAACTTCTCAGTATTAACCAAGTAATAAGAGCTTAATTGGTGATGAAATTGTAACCACAATTTGAGGAAGAATGGAAACAAATTCATTCCATTTGGTCGCCGTCAGCCTTTCATTCCCAATAAGTTTCTAATGATTGAGGGACGAGCAAGTAGGATTTTTACAAAACTTATTTAGTCTTTTCTTTGAGGCAATTCGAAAGTAATCTTATGTAAGAGAGTACTGAAGACGGGCCTAATTTTCCCACAGGAAATATACGCAGACAAACGCCACCGCAGCACATGAAATCATCCTGGTTTCCACGTGCCCTTTCATGATAACAACGAAGTAATAGACTTAAGACTTAAAAAAAGGCAGTCCATTCAATACGAAGAATCTAAAACCAGACGCTTTTGGTTCAATCTATTTATGACCATGACACCATATATTCAGTATAGTATCAAACTGTTGTGCTTTGAAAAGTGTGGGTTTGCTTGAGAAACGAGAAATACAAATACGATAATTTTCGTCAGACTGCATGTGAAAAATACAATTGAGAAATAAATTTCGCACAGCTAGCAAATAAAATTGAAAAATCAGAAATAAGTATGGAAAATACGTTTTTCCAATGAAAAATGTCGCGTTTACATTACGTTACTACAACAAAAAAATGCTCAAAACTTAATCAAGTGCCATTATGCTAACTAGGAAATTCACTATTCATTAGCAAGTCATACGCTAATAATAAAGTAACAAAAATGAGTTACGTACGGAAAAAAAGAATTTCGACGCCTAATCTAATCAGCAGAATCCAGCAACTTTATTTTGTGTTAGTTACAAACAAAGTTATATATGGTATAATCATTTGTAAACTCAAAACCGTCTGTTGTACTACTACTACACGCCGTAAAAAAAACGGCGGGTAGTACAAGTACCGCGCGATTAAGAGTAGGGTAGGTACAGGTAAACGGAAGTCGCAGTCACGCAGGGCGACGGGGCAAATCACCAGCAAATCCCATTGAAGAAGTCACTCTGTTTTAGTGTTGTACATGCATTTTCCAGGCCTTAATGGTGAACCAAAGGCGTCTCACGCAGGAACTTCTATCATGCTCAAGCTAAAAGCCCTACGATTAAACAACTTGATTCCACCATTAATCTTCATCTATTGTCCCGACTGCTGCATACATTCCATTTTAGTAGATCTAGAGTGTAAATGAAGGTGACACACTGCCTGTGCTATGCATAACTTTCCTACCCTAACATTCCTTTGCACTAGCTAATTATAACAAGACACTTCATTGGTAAAATGATGTTGCGGCTGTGCTAACTTGACAGCTTATCATCATTAAGAGCCATCACTGCGGCTGGTAGGGGGCTGCCCATAAATGACGTCATCAGACGGGTCAGTGGGTGGGTCAAAGTCTCTCATTTAACGCCATGTTAAACTCGTCATCATTAGGGGTGGGTGGGTCCT
>VYYI01002195.1:0-15777 GCA_021029175.1 Bilobella aurantiaca
ATTACTAACCTGTCTCAAAAAGTTATGATGTTTTCGATGACCCCCGTGACCTCCATGACCCCCAAAATAACCCCTTCACCTCAAAATGACCTTTAAAGGTCAAACTCTAGTTTTGCATGAAACAGAAAAGTATGATGGTCCTGATGTTCGTAGAACCTCCTTTCACTCGGAAATGACCCCTTCACCTCAAAATTAATCTTGACAAACGGAATGTATTCTCGAAAATTTCTTATAAAATGCTAAAGCACGACTGACTCAGAAGACGTAATTACGAACAAATGAAGAAAAAAGGAATTTGGAGAAACGTTTTCTGTCTACTCCTTTAACAGAAGTTCAACTGTAGTTAGAAAATCAACAACAGATTGCGGTTTTAACAGAATTTAGAATTGCTGATCAACTCTACAAACACTAAAATGAGAGATGAGGCAGTTTCTTAATATATCGTTTAAGTACCACTGTAACTCACTCTAACAGCACATTAACTCGAATTTGCAAAATCAAATTGAAAAAAAAAACATGGAATAAGTGAACAGTTCACAAATAATACTCTGTATTAATAGTAGTACTACAATAGAGAAGCTAGCTATAGTATTTTTAACATGGTAATGCAGTATAATAATTAAAAAAATGCAAAAGATTTAAAATTAAATGTCTCACCGGTGTGTATCTTGATTACGCTAATAAGAATATAACAATAAAAAGAAGCGGCTTAAGCTTAAACTCGCATTTGGAACCTGCATATTTGTTTTTGTTTTCATTTACATCCAGATGTCACAAGTTTAAAGTTGCGTGACTAATCCGCTTTACATTGTTCTGCGCTCCTTCCGTTTCAAAATGAAAATTAGATTTTCAAAAACTTTGACGTCTTTGAAAGAAATTTGAACGGTTGGAGCAAAGTAGTTTTTCTTACCTGAAGCATGCATAAATGTAATCATGCATTTTTTCATTTTGAGCTTGGTTTGAATTTTGAAATGTTTGAAAACATTTTTGCACCACATAATTACACAAACTCGCATAATTTATTGTTTACACTACAACGGAGAAGAGTGTTAGATAAATACACAATATAAATTTGTAATATTAAAGTGATAATATAATTGAAAATAATAATTGTTATATACATATATACAGTGCTGGACAAATTCTTTTACGCACTGTGATTATATGCATTAATAGTGACTAATAATGTTACTAGCTGGGCAGAAAGTTGATATTTCATGTAACAATTGTTAGGAATTATTGTGCAACTTTCACTTCCGGGAAAATCCGAATGGTTCAGGAGATATCGCGGAGAAAGTAAAGTGAAAGTAAAGAAAGCTGGCCATAATCTTTTACGCACCCTCAGTTTTCACTGAAAATCTCAAAAATATTTATTCCAAACCACATTATTAATAATAATTAATAGATAATTGACCCTCCTTTAGCTAAAGTAACCTCATAAACCCGTTTGTCAAGGGACATTGCTAACTTTTTTTGCACTTT
Source organism: Bilobella aurantiaca (assembly GCA_021029175.1). Classification (NCBI taxonomy): domain Eukaryota; kingdom Metazoa; phylum Arthropoda; class Collembola; order Poduromorpha; family Neanuridae; genus Bilobella; species Bilobella aurantiaca. Next base: position 1,483 of record VYYI01002195.1, read on the forward strand.
CCTGGGAATTTCGTCCCAAGCTGCTTCCACCGCCACTTTTAGGTCGTCCAAGTTGTCGTACTGTTTCCCGTCGGCGTAAACCTTTCAAACAAGTATCCCCATAAATTTTCTATGGGATTCAAGTCTGGCGAATACGGTGGCCATTGCATAACTGGCAATCCATGACGGGCGAGGAAGCCCATTGTTGACCTTGAAGTGTGACATCTCGCCCCATCTTGCATAAATGTCCCATTTCCTTTTCCCAAATCATGGAATGCAGGTAGGAGGCAATCCTGGAGATGTTGCTGGTATTCTACGGAGTTCTGGCGTGGGGTCGTGAAGGCCAGCTCAGTCTTTTCGTAGTAACTGAAGGCCCCCCAGATCATAAGCGAACCCCCTCCACTATGTCGCTTGGAAAAGTAGAGTTCTTCTTTACGGAGATCATGCCAGTAGTTACGAAAACCGTCTGGACCATCAAGGTTCCATTTTTTTTCGTCGCTCCAGATCACTTTTCTCCACTTTCTTCCTCTTCCGATGTTGTCCTTTGCCCACGCCAATCTCTTCTCTTTATGGAGGCGGTTTAAGGGAGGCTTTTTCTTCATTTTCTTCAACTGAATAACATAACTGTTACTCAGTACCCTACGTACTGTACGGGGGGACACTTCAAGGCCCAATTTATTGGTCATCTTGGCACTTGACATGCAGCTATTATAATTATTGTTAATTGTTTATCCTAATCTAATAATTGACATCACAATTAGTGGGTTAACTGAATCATTAAAACAAGTTCTTAGCCATTAGTTTATTGTTAAAAAAAGTAAAAGAAAAAAAACTTGATAGGATTTGAACCAGCGTTGATGTTCGACGCATTCTACCCATTCGGCCAAATCTGCTTTGGTTTGAAAGCAACAGTAAAAAGGTTGGTTTTGTCTTTGCCGTATCCCTCGCCACCAACTCTGCATGTTTTATATAGTAATATTTGCAAGTAATCGGTAAAGTTTCTCCCAAACATCGGACATCTTCGGCTATTATGCTAACAAAAAAAAACTCTTTTTAATATGACAACACAAACAGGTTGTCGCCACCGTTAAAGAAAACAAGCTTAGCAATGATGAGCTGAAAACCTTTTATTTTGCATTCAGTGTCATGATCTGCGATAACTCGTTTTTACCCGAATCGACATGGATGAAGAGTGACCGAAAGCAACAGGGTCCCATAACATTTCCCGCAGATTGTAAAATTATTTCGGATAAAGTATATGAGCAAGAAACAGGGAAAACCGTTGACTATGCCTGTGGAACGTTAATGCCGCATATAGTAACCTTTTCAGCACGGGTGAGTAATGCAAAGCTAGACTATAGTTGTGACACATAAATATATTTCATGTATACTTGCTTTCAGGACATTATACGCGCGTTGAAGTGTACGCAAACTGTATTGATGTGCGTTACAACTGTTTCCCTTCGGAACCAAAAGGGGAAGGCCATTGCTTACGCAGTTTTGTTATTTAAGGGCATATAAGTTATTAATATGGTTTTTAATAAAGTCGGCAAATTCCGTTCAACGAAAGATGTATAAATTCAATTTGAATTGTTCCAAATACTGCTGTGGTTGTCGATTGCCTAAAATATACTTTCAAATTGGCATCTACCAAATAATAAATTGGTCAGATTTTTGCACACTTTCCCCCAACTTCCAACCAGCCAACTTTTACAAATCCAACCCGACTTCCATCCCAGCCTCAAACTCCAACTTTCCAACCTCTGCCCCAACTTCCTACTTCCAACTTCTAAGTTTCCTCCTACTACTCCAACTTCCAACTCCCTACTTCCAACTTTACAACGCTTCCCCAACTTTCCGACTCCTACTTGCCGTACCCAAATTCAAACTTCCAACATTCCAAACGTTCGAAACGGCTCTAACCGCCAACTTCCTACTCAACCGTTTGGCGCCCAAGTCTGAAGTGGATAGAAGTTAGCCCCTCAGTCACTCAATGTATTATACAAATTCACAAATAATAATAATCATAATAATAGTATAATAAATCCTAACTTATTAGTAGCGGAAGCGAAGCTGAAAGCTACTTATGTTTTCGTCATTTCTGTCCTTCTGTCTGTCTGTATGTCTGTCTGTCCGTCCGAGTATATATATATATATATATATTCTGCAATGAGCTGTTACCCATTTTCTTCATGGTCAAGGCTCAAGCCAAACCCTTAACATTTGGCCGTTTTCAAAGCCTATAAGGCTGACAATACGACCTGAAATAAGTAACTTTTTTAGATTTCGTTTTGCTCATGTATGCAAATAAACTATAGAATTTACAATTCCTTTAGAATTCTTTCGAGGCTCTAGTGAAATCTGATCGACTCATTTTAATATCCTCTTATTATGTATTCTTGATAAGAGGTCAAATGCATACATAATTTCTACGTAAGGTAATCGCCCAAGCGAAAAGTTAAACGTAACACAAATAGTTGTTGATGTTGGCCTAGTGGTTGGTCCATCAGTCTCTCTAGCTATCAACGGTTCAAATCCCCCGATCAGACACAAAAACTCTTCAATGTTGACTATGTTTCTAAAGCAGTTACTTTGACCTGACCTTATGTATGTTCGTATCACCGTGATTAGAATACACAGTCAAAGGATATGCAAATTTCCCTATAGATTTCCCAATAGTTTTTGTCAGAATTGGGAATCCATATTTGCAGCCAACTGCCCTTATCAAGCGAAAGCTACGGCTGTACCTCACGTCAGGTTGGTTTTCTCCCCTTGTGGAGTAGGCCCGTAAAACAGTGGAATATTACGGATAGTCTGTTGTGCCCGCTTGACATTGATTGATTACAAATTCTATGCTGATTAGCTCTTGTCCTACCATTTCCCTACCCTTCTTTTCATGTTGACCATCCGCTTTGCAGCAATGTTAAATAACGTACATTTAAAGATACCAAAAATTTTGACGGCAATTCGTACTCAAAATCTTATACCAAAATAGGAAGATAGACACTAGGTCAACTCGTGTAGTAATTTTTAAAGTCATTTCATGGTTGCGCCGCGATTTATCTATTACATTTCATGTCTCGGTAATAATAATCCCATGGTCCTTTCTTACCTATTAAATAAGTTACTGCTACTAAAAATTTTAAACAGTGATTCCTTTTGCATAACTTTAGTAATGTAAATTTTTGAGCAGAATGTATTTGTTCTTGCAAATACAAAGCGTCATTGTCTACTTTATTGACATCATCACATCGAAGCCGGAGAACCAATGCTGAGCAATGGAAGCCTTCGAATTTGCAAAACAAGTGATGAAAACTGGTTTGAAAAATCTAGTTCTATCTAGCATTCGAAATTTTCTATTCAAACTTTTACAAGGCTACGAGGCCTACACGAGCCTGCTGAGTATCTTACTTATTCTGCTTACTTTAAAACAATGCGCATGTAAAAACACAAGTCCAGCGTTGTAGCGGACATACACTATCAGGTAATGCAATACCTCAAGGAGGAAACCAATGGCACTGGCATTTTTTGTGGCTGATCGGGGGATTAGAACCGCCGCTCTCAGGAGGACTATCGGTAAGAGACTGGAGCTCTAAACCACTAGGCCAGCTTGGCCAACTAATAAAAGCCTTTTAGTAAAATACTATGTTAAAATTTAGTAACTCCGTGAAATGCTGCCAATGTCTTAGAAAAATTAGAAATAAGTATTAAAGTCAATGGCAACTAAACATTGCAGCAAGCTAACATCGAGCAATGTGTAACATTTAATTGCAACTTACCATGTGTTTAATCGAATGTAATCAATTTTTGGTCACATTCAGCAAGGCTACATGTTTCAAAACGCAAATTTAAATTTACATTTTGTTTACCAGCTCAGTTTTTAAATATTCAACTAATTGTAAATGTAATACTTCGTAAAATGAAGTTGCTTTATGGGCAGAAACGGATTTAAGGTTTTGGACTTAAAAAAAAGCAGAGAGGTATTGCCATGCCCATGCATGAGAGCCCTTTTGTCTAATTTCCTTATGTACATTTTAGGAGAAGTGGGTGAGAATCTACACAGATGAGTTCGACGCAGCCGTGGGATTTGAACCCTTGATTTCAGTATGGGCATTGTAATGCACATACAACTATACTGCAGAGGTAAAGTCGTATTTTATGTTTGAGTTCTGACCGTGGCTCCGAAAAGAAAGTATCTGGACAAGGACACCGATGAAGACAGAAACTAATGACGTGGAATCTTTCATAATATATAAAAAGACTATTTTAATTTTACTTTAGCATCAATTTTTACACTTCGCCGCTCTCCAAAGTCGGTGATTACATTTCAGAATGCAGTCTACATTCTCTTCTATGAAGATTTTGGGAGTGATGTGTCTTTTTTTGCTTTACATACTTCTGTAGTGCTGTTCGCAGCGATGTGGAGGAACTAGCCGTAGATGCACTTAAGACACTTTCAGAATTTAAAGGAAAAGACATTTCGGAAATGAATAATACAAGTAAAAGGGCGGTAAGCAAGGATTTAAAAAAGTGTATTATACTCAACAACGGACAAAAAACATTACATGTGTATTATACGTAGGTTGCCGCAGCCATTAAAAACAAAAGTGTCCATACAGCAGCTGACCTCTCAAATTACGACCTCGTGGTTGCCTTTCATGTTTCAGGCAAAAATATTTTGAGTACATCAAAAATTTACCCTAAACTGGATGGCACGTTGCAGCCCCTAGCAAGTGGCCAACTTGACAAAACAGTCCGTGACTCGAATAGATCATTAGGAAGGCCGGATAAGAGTACAATTGTAAACAATGTGGCGTATTACCAAAAGAACAGAATTTCAATTGACAATACATGTAAAAGCCTTGTGTCAACATTTGTGGAATTGTTACAACCGGTGAGTGAGGCACCCCTACCACTTTTAATTTGTATAGTGACCACAATACCATAGTATGTATTTGTCTATTAACGAGGTTTAACTTTTTACAGTTCATTGGAAGTCTTTTTCATGACAAACACAAAATATCTTTTGGAATTTTATCTGTTGCACTCAAAGTTGGAGAAGAAATAGACGTTTACACTCTTTGGTTTTTCAGAGGCGAATAAGACTGTTTATGAAACTATATCTCTTCGCAATGAAAGATAAATAAAGCATTCAAAGTTCTCCTATTTATATCTCTTTATTTCAGAACGGTACACATTCAGATACATAAACAATACGTTTCATCTAGTTCCAACATGGGGTATATCTTTAGTTCAATATTCAGTTTTTCATATTTTGAAATTGACAATTACACCGACCATGAACCTGATTTAATTTACAGTTTATTTTAAACTTACGCCGGAGTTAATCTTGAGTTCTTCAAGAGAATCTGCAAACTAAAACTTTGAAAAAAATTTTTTGCCAATTTAAAATATTAACAAATATTTTATTAGAACATTATTTTTTCTTTTAAAGTTGCTAATCACTCGTTCAAAAAATAACATTGCAAGTGGCCAACATCGCCAAGACGAGTGAATGTAATCACGGCACTAGCAAACATAACGTTCAGTTTGCGCTGACCCAATACACTAAATAAATACTTATTCGAATTTTTCTCTGCAAACCACACTAGTTGATGGGAACACCAATAGCAAAGCCGTTTTTTGCGGCGGAGCGGGGGATTCGAAACTTATTGCTGCCTAGTGGAGAGACAAAAGTAACCGCTGGACCAACTTGTTCAAAATTATATTTTTGAAAAACAGAGTAACAAAATCTTCAGGGCATGCTCGAAAATAGTGCTGACTTCGCTTGATGTAACTATTACCCGCCCGGGTGAAGTATTTAAATTTCACATAAAGTCGTACGGCAGAAAATTTAGCAATTGGTAAACAGGATTTTTTTTTCGTCTACAACTAGTTTGTTTGGATTTCCGTAACGCACTAATTCCTCTAATCTCACCTCAAGAATTTAATGTCAAAAACTGGATGCCGAATACGATTAAATAATTTCAACAGAGAGGTTCCAGTGCGCCGCAGCGTTCTTGTATTACGACTACAAAATTAATTATGCCTCCATTAGTGCTTCGCAAATACAGTATAAAACTGATATGTATTTATTGGCACAATTGAATTAATCAGCTTGGAAATGTCATGTGTTGCGTACAGTGGTGTTCAGCCTGAGCCTGAGCAGAGGCTCCTCGGTGGCCCGAGAGAACCTCCCCTGCCTCACGCCTCGAACTTCCCAGTAAACTTACAAGCCCATACGACTCTTCCCCACTCAAGGTAGCACTCCATTAGGTCAAAAGGAAAGACGCCAAAAGAAAGAGGTCTAAAAAAATGTCAAACGCCAATTAGGTCAAAATAAAAGACGTCAAAAGAAAGAGGTCTAAAAAAGGTCAAACGCCAAATAGGTCAAAATAAAAGACGTCAAAAGAAAGGGGTCTAAAAAGGGTCAAACGCCAATTAGGTCAAAATAAAAGACGTCAAAAGAAAGAGGTCTAAAAAGGGTCAAACGCCAATTAGGTCAAAATAAAAGACGTCAAAAGAAAGTGGTCTAAAAAGGGTCAAACGCNAGAAAGAGGTCTAAAAAGGGTCAAACGCCAATTAGGTCAAAATAAAAGACGTCAAAAGAAAGAGGTCTAAAAAGGGTCAAACGCCAATTAGGTCAAAAGAAAAGACGTCAAAAGTAAAAAGTCTAAAAAAGGTCAAACACCAATTAGGTCAAATTGGTAACGAAAATATTATAGCTTCATTTTCGGACAAAGGTAGCCTCTTCTATAAGTATTCCACAAGGCCCTTTAGTCTAAAGTTTAAAGTATCCTAAGGGAACCTATGAGGTTAGAGGGAAACTTCTTTTTTAAATTGAACCGGAATTTTACTAGGATTCTGACTCAAGTCATAACAGGTCATAGTACTCTAAATGAACATCTAAACAAAATTGGTCTGACAAGCTCGCCACTCTGTAATAAGTGTGAGAAGGTGAGTGAATCACGGGACCATTTTCTGTGTGAATGTGAATTTTATGGAGTGCTACGATATATTGAACTGGGTAACCACAAACTTACTCAGAATAACCTAAACGGATTGTCTCTCAAAGAAATTCTTGCCTTCATAAAGGGCACCAAAAGATTTCAATTAGAACAATAAACCAGTACAGCAAATCGGTGTACAGGAGTTACTGCAATGGGCCAGTTTGTGGTCTGAGCGGTGTGGATGGGGCTAGTTATTATAACTTGCACCTCCCCTCCTCTAACATACAAGGCCCTTTAGTCAAATGATTGCAATAAAGTGTCCAAAACGACTAGTTGTGGGCCTTGCTTGTTCTCACACCCAGAATGACTTGCTTGCAACGGAGTAGGCTAACATTTGCAAGAAGGGAAGACCCTTCCGGGAACCTAAAGGTTCTATATAAACAAAATAATCTTATTTTTGATAAATTCGATTACTAGCTCAATGAGAACCAATGCTGAGCACCGGGAGTCTCTAAAGTGGCGAAAAAAGTGATGTCAACTAGTTTGACGAATCGAGTTCTATCTAGAATCTAAATCTACTATTAAAAATTTAGCGAGTGTACAAGGCATGCACTTATTTGCCGCAAAATTTCTCACTAGAGATCTTTTGTCGACTTGTGGAGAGACAATACCAAGTTACAAGTTTGTAGCTTGCGCATGTAGCGTTATGGTTTACACTATATTGCACAATACTTGTCTTTACTCGGCCAATTTGGTCTAGTGGTTAGGGAGCTTCTTTTCCTCTCCACAATTTAGAATGAGAACGATAGTTCAAATTTCTGATTATCCGTAAACAAAAGTTTGGTATTTGTTTTCCAGTTAAGGAATTGCCTAACCTCTGACCTTGTGTATGCCCGAATCTGTGTGAATAAACTGCACAATATAAGGATAGAGAAATAGTCCGATAAAGTTTTCCAGTAGGCTGGAGATAGTTCTGATTGCTCGTATTTTTTGCGTACGTGGGTACTAATGGCTATTATATCCTTACACATTTTCTTACACATCTAGGCCAGCCAGTTTTTACATTTTGTTTGTTGCAATATGCAAATGAATGTCAGTCTTTAGAATTCCTTCGAGACTTAAATGAAACCAGATCGACCCATTCCTATATGCTTGCGGTTAACAGACAGGGTCAAACCACAATTTCGGCTCGCCTAGTAAAGATAATGTGAATATTACTCCAGTAATATAAATTTTTTGTATAGTTAATTTGTTCTAGCAAATACAACACGTCATTTTCTAGTTCTAGTGACATCAGCACATCGAAGCCATCGATGGAAGTGATGAAAACTAGTTTCACAAATCGAGTTCTATCTAGAATTGAAAATATATTTTAACAAGGCTTACACGAGGCAATTAAATTTCTTACTTTTTTTTGGCTTGCGGTAAAACAATGTACAAATCAAAACACTTCTAGCGGTGTAGCCAACAATGAATTGTACCCAAACTTCATTTGTACGTTCTGTTTTGGCAGAAATGAGAAAAAATATACGAATAACACTGAATCCTAATCATGTTCTAATCCTGTTTCTTTATATCTTTGTACAGCAATACACCTTTTAGTAGTAGTTTAATGTGTGTTAATGTTTAAACAATCTTCAAACTACACGTTTATCCAATCCACTTCCAGTGGTGCTATGCAATGAACAAAAAATTCTCGATGCGATTGGTATCTCATGCTCATGCTTAATTATATTTTCCGCATATGCCTGATAATTGCTAAAACTAATTGTAAATTTTACCCAGTTTACATGTCCTGATACAATTTCTTGTGCTCCAGCGCTCAATGACATCAATCCCTTCTTCTCGGAGAGCCAATGCTAAAAGACCTTGAAATGAGAAAAACAATTTTTCAAATCCTACACGTGCAGTTGAAATTAATGCAGATTTCTTTCATTCAGAGCTGACAACTTAAAGTATTGTGGCTCAACCTAATAATTTGTATCTGTTGTAGACATTTTACGAAAGTTGTTTCTAGTCAATTACTCAAAGTTATCCAAGTATTCCAAAGACTGATAAATTAGCGCTACACATTACAGCAACATTCAATATATAAAATATAAATAAATATACAAAAAGTTATGTTTGCTAATACACAAACCTGAAAGTCAACATAACTTTTGCTAAGAAGTGGTTCAGGGTAGGTTGCTGACGCTGGTCAGATTGGTATCCAACAATATCCTCTGTTGTTTGCATATATTACACAAAAATGTTTATGGTTTCAACAATAATCAAGTCATCCTTGGCAAAATAAAACAAACAAATTAAAGAAAAAGGCCGACAAATCTGGCCAAGAAGAAAAACGTTTGATTGATTTTCATCTTTCGAATTTGAAAAATATATGTCACTGAGCACTCAAATGTTTTGAAAACAGAAACACCACCAAGTTTTTAAAAGATGGCTGAATTAAAATTGGTCAAGACAGCTTAACGAGAAAAATTGTCTGCAACTCGAAGCTAGGTCCTCACTTTGAAATTGTTTTCGGAATTTCAATATCAAACAAAATGTAATATAATCAAAATTCTAAAAGTCAAAATTCATACATTTTTAATTAAGATAAATTTCATTGAACCTTAGCGTCTTCAATTAAAATACGTTTTTGATTTTCCAATAAATTCACTAAGAAACAAAAAAATCATGCCTCCACAGAAATTATTGTAGGACAATTTCCATTTGCTAGGTTTCCTGCAATTTTAAATACTTTTAACATAACTTAATTGCATATACATTTTTGCAAATTTGCTTTTGAGTACTTACGTACTGATTATATTAATTTTAATTAAATTTAAGTGTTAATAATAATGCAAATAGTCTACCTAATAATGCTAAAAGTGTCTGTCTTCTCTAGAAATTTTTTAAGGGAAAACTGAGAAGTAATCCGTGAGATGTGGCAAGTGGTATGCTATATAAAACAGAATTTGCCGAATATTCGTTCATATTAAACTATCACTCTTTCCATTGCTTTCAGAAGTTTTATTTTATTCTTAACCTGCTAAATGTCCTACTCGTTCTTCAAAGTATCTGTCGCAGTAGTCTGCATTTTGGTTATGGCTTCTTTGTCTTGCGTTAAGTGTCAAGATCCTGAGAAAGTGGCAATTGAATATCTAAGTAAGTTTGTAGAGTTTAAAGAAATAACCATGACTCCGATTTCGGTCGAACAAAAGAAAGGGGTAAGGTTTTAATAGTTTTCTCCGGCTATCGTGTTATATGTAATATGTTTGTAGAGTACATATATAGAAATCTTTAATACATACATAGGTACATTGTATTTTATATGTCTCTTGTACATTTCAACAGACATTCTCCAAAGTTGACGCCAAACGAGCCATACTATTAATGCTTTCGCATTCTTGGCTTGGGGCGGGCGAGTAACGCTAGTTTACCCTAAATTTAAAGTTCGCTTTCCAAACTAAAAACTTACTTTTTAGTAGAACAAAAATTTAAAATATAGAAAATGCCAAGCATCGTTGACATGCATTTCGCCTTTTGTGGCCATTCTCACACTTCTACAAACTTATATGTTAATAATGCATAACGTTTGTAACATGTCAGATACCAGATGCCGTGAGTGAAAACAAACCGCTATCTTCTGATGACCTCAACGATCTTGACGTTGCAGCTGGTTTCACAGTTTCGGGCGAATCAGACACTACACGCACCTGGACGAAAGTCGATGTCAATTGCCTAAAATCAAGCCCACAAGGAAGCGAAATAGCTACCGACGAAGATTTTCAAGAGGAACACAAATATTCTGTTGACGACGCCTGTTCAGCCTTAATGGAAGATGTGGCGAATGATCTTAAGGAGGTGAGTGTATTGGAACCAAATTTGTTGTGTGCAAATTTCATATCATATACTATTGGTTCCAGTATCCATTGTGACACTTGTTTTACAATGTAATTTTCTGCTTTTAGAATATTATAGCTGTCTTAGATTCCAAGAAGGCAAGCAAATTGTTGGTTGGCGTCCAACGTATTCCACTTCGAGTCGGAGGCAAAATTCTGCTCTACGCTGTTGTATTCTTTAAGGCAACTTGGAAGCCCACTGATGTATAATGTTACCATTCTCTTTTGAGCTAAATAAAAGATTATTTGTTGGTTGCATATAATTTCGTATGAAGTATTTCTATAGGAAAGTATCGTTAGATTAGAAAGCTCTTGGCTTCGAAAAGTTAAATAATTGTTTCGCAGATAATTCTAAAGACAAAGTGGACTTATTCGTGTAAGTAAAAAACCCTTCACAGTATGAACCGTTATGAGAAAAAAAACTTTTCCAACCCCTCTAAGCCGACCCCTTCAAACTCCAGCCTCTTCTAACTCATGTCCACCCAGCCAACCCCATATCCTAAGCCGCTCCTAAAAGTCTATTAAATTCCAAATTAACTTTACCTAATTAACTTTAATTAATTAAATGTAAACCTCCCCATAATGGACTATATAGAACTTTCATATTAGTAATCCATATCCAATATATATGTTACATTCAGCTATGCTAATCAGTTATCGATCGATGCAATATATGATTAGTGACCACTAGCAGTGACCTCTACTTCCGGTACCCGCTAGTCGCAGTAGAGTGTAGGAGGGTTGTTTAACAGTTAATGAGAATTAAAATCCTTTTCCCACCCACCCTGAGCCGAGCCCTCTGAGCCCACCCCTCAAAACTCTCCTAACTCATGTCCACCCAGCCGACCCCTCATTCTAAACCGCTCCTACATGACTCTGAAATTCAAAATTAACTTTAATTAGTTGTTGCTTAAAATATCCAAACCTAACCTAAACATACCTAAACCTAGCCTGGATCATATGTCCTTACACACCATTGAACAACAAATCAGTAAACAATCGTTGACCTCTGTGACTAGTGAGCTCTACTTCCGGTGACCACTAGTCGCCGTGTCAAATCCTAAATATAAACCTTCCCGTGCAATTGCAATACAATTGCAAATGGATCCATACAGCGGCACATGCAACTTTTCTTAACTTGTAGCGTTGTAAATTGCATTAGCTTTTGCTAAACAAAATACGGAAATACTACAAGTTGCCAATTGTTCTTTGATAATCTTGTTTAGTTTAAACCTAGCATTCGAATGGTTTCAAAATCAGGCGACAACAAAGAATTCGCCACAACACTACTCATAATGGTGCTGGTGAACTCCAAAATTCTAGGAGAAGGAGGCCCGGGTCAGCACAGTGAATAACGATGTCAACCTTACCGTTTGTTCTGTATGTCACAAGTGGTGGAGGAGCGGGTTCAAACGCTACCTTCGCCGTTTTCATGCTGTAAGGTTGTTCGTTATGCAAGTTGTTTTTTCTTAAGCAGAGGCAGAAGAGAAAAGAGACCCAAATACACTAAAAACCCTAATTACCCAAATCCGACCTTTTTGAAGTCCAGATTAGTTTCTTTGTCTGTGTTGCGATAAGGCAATTTGTTTACTGTCTTTAAAATATTGAAGTCCTAGGTGCTATGGCACGGAAAGCGGAAACCAGTGGCGATAACGCCACACAGTGACGCAGAGTATAAGAGCAAGTTGTTTGCTTTTCTGGAGCAAGAGCCAGTGGACAAAGTAGGGTGTAGGGTCGTTGTTAGGCGTATGAATCTCCATGTTAAACCGATATGAGAAAAAATCCCTCTTTTCCTCCCACTTTCAAAACTCAAACCTCTCCTAGCCGACCCCTCAGAGCCGACCCCTTATCCTAAACCGCTCCTACAAGCCACAAAATAATTTAAAATTAATTTCACAAGCAATTAATTGTTTCTAAATTTAACCTAACCCTAAACTAAGTGGACCATATGACATTTAAACCTCCTAGTACTAGACCATATGGTCTATGCCCTATCTCATGTACATGTTATGACTATGAAAATCAGTAAACACTCGTTGACCTCTGTGACTAGTGACCTCTACTTCCGGTGACCACTAGTCGCCATTTCAGTCCTGAATGTAAACCTCCCAATGACGACTATATGGGACATTTGTATTAGTAAATCCTATCTCATATACATGTCACGGCAATGCTTAACAATCGATGACCCATATACTCAGCGACCTTTTTGATCAGTGACCATTGATATTTAAATTAATTAAACCTCCCAGTACTCGACCAAATGGCCAAACTACAAAATACAAAACTACAAAATACAAAAGGCAAATAAATTAACCCATGACCTTATGGGCATTTCCCTTAACCAGCAATGGACCATATGACAAAACTACAAAACTACAATTAATTAACCGATTACATTAATAGACTTTTCCATAAACCTCCCAGAAAAGGACTATATGATTAGCACTGACCGCTTTCACCAGAGCCCTTGACCTTAACATTAGCCATGTTGAATGGGAATGACATCTGATGTCTTGTATATGAACAATTAACCCAAAACTTGACTACCAGATCACTTAACTTTTGAATCTCTATGTACATGAGAACTCTTATGTAAATTATTATTAAGAGTTAACGATTACTCATATGCTAGATTTTCATTACCTTGAAAACAGAAGTCTCATGTTTTTCCAACCCAAACACAGACCGAACCCCGTATGATCATTTTAATCTGTGACGATGACTTTCACCATCTTAAATCCTTTGTACATGGGAACCTTTTGTCTTAACGAAGAGCTAACGATTGCCAATATGTCCATTACCTTGAAATGGACGTCTCATGTCTTAACCTCCCTGTAAAGAACCGTGCTACTAGCAAGTGACCTAAGAGGAACAATTGTCTTCAGTTGCCATCTTGAATCGTCAAATATGTCACCTGATATATATCTGACTCAGTAGTGTATTGAATATGTAAGTTTAATTTACCTGAAGTCAGCTGTTAGGAGTTAAACTTGTCATAATTTGGTGACAATTTTGAGAAGAAAGGAATACAATTTTGAGTATTGAGCAGCTGATCGACAATCATATGCTAAATTAATAAAAGTAAAGAGAAAGACTTCTGTTTTCTAACAAAGACTTGTAGGGGGACGACAGCTATGGAATATCCCACCCACCCTATGCCTTCCTCAAGCAAACTCAAAAAAGAATTTTTACATAAACGTCTAAAAATTTGAGTTACAAATAATCTTTTAAATCTTTATTTAAACCAACGAGCCCTTAACAAAAATGTCTAGAAATCATTGAATTTACATGGAGCTCTCAGGCAAGACTAAAACTAAATGATCCAAACCGAATCTTAACCGTCCAATTTCTAAACAAACCGTCTAAATTCCAAACTAAAAAGTTTGTGTCCTCTGACTTAAAACTAAAGTTCACTAAACGGACCTTTAAATCCGAATTTCCCGTAAAGTTAACATAGGAAACCGAATTACATGAAAATG
>VYYI01002196.1:0-15776 GCA_021029175.1 Bilobella aurantiaca
TGCAGAAGAAAATTTGCTCGTAGGCTCCCTAAACCTGTTTACGGCTGGTACGGAAACTACGAGGTAATGAAAGTTTGGCGTAAAATTGGGTTTTTATAAAAAAAAAAAGTTGAGAATTTAGGTTTATTGAAATTTTACCAAAATGTTTGAAATTTTGTGCACAATTATGAAAATTAATTAGTTCTACCTTGTCCTGGGCTCTTTTCTACCTAACACGGAATCCATCTACTCAAGAAAAGTTTCAAAAAGAAATTGATACAGTAATTGGACGTTCAAGAATACCGTGCTTGGAAGACAAGAACTCGTAAGATTGGTTCATTTAACATTTTTAAATACATTCATCTTATATATTTGAAAGACAACTGAAAAAGTAACATTCACTGTTATCTGCCTAAACTATCTGTCGTTGCCTAAATTTTTCAATGAACCTGATTTTTCTTCATTTGGTCATTTGTGACAAACATTAGAATGTTTTACATCTCTAAAAATCTATATTTTCAATTTTGCTACCACGCCAAAATTTGGCCAAGATGTTGACCATTTAATTTCTTTTCGAGTACTTAAAGTTTAATTTTTATTTTGCAAACTTCTAACTGTTTTCTTTAAATTTTGACAACAAAGGAAAATTTTTAAAGAAATGCCGCCTTCGTATGGAACAAATTTTTGAATAGGACTATTGAGAATGTAACAATTGAATCTTCATTTACTTCAAAAATATTTCTTTTCGAAAAAAAAATTACAAAAAATGTTCGGTTAAAACTAAAGCAAGACGTGTATTTATCGCTTTGTCCAACAGGCAACAGTGATGAATTAAAAAATACATAAAAAGTACTAGATGAAGCTTCTTTGTCAAGATATGAGCCATCCTTTACTTGTATACAACAATTTTTATGAATTAAACAAATTAAAAATATCCGCCTAAACCTAACTCCATCAATTAACACAAGCAAGAAGTTGAGTTTTAATACCTTTTCTGAAATGTTCGGTATATTGTAACATTTCAGGATGCCCTACGTGTCTGCTACAATTATGGAAGTTCTGAGGAAGTCCTCCCTAGCACCACTTGCAGTGCCCCACTGTACTAGAACCGATATTGAATTCCATGGTTACAGCATACCAAAGAACACAGCAGTGTTTGCAAACTTCTACGAAGTGCACAACAACAGAGCAGTATGGGGTGACCCAGAAGTGTTTCGACCAGAGCGTTTCTTGTCTACTGACGGTAAATCAATCAGTAACAATCACCCACCAATTGCTCCATTTTCAATTGGTCGAAGACAATGCCTTGGCGAAGCATTAGCCCGAAACAACGTCTTCCTATTTCTCGTCTCCCTCTACCAAGTGTTCAACATTAAGGCGCCACTAATTAGAGGAAATGATCCCAGTGACCTGGTAAAGCTTACTGGGCTCCTTAGACTCCCACCTGATTTTAAAGTAATTTTTGAGGAACGCTCGCAGACCAATTAACATTTGAATTCCAAAAAAGATTGTCTAGCAACTCCATCGCAATAATTGTAAAACTTGTAACGAAACTTGAATAGGAAAAAGCTAAATGTATTTATCAGTTAATCAATTAATCAATCATGCTGAGTAATGCTTTATTCTAAATGTCAAAAAAGCGATTGATTGATAAATTTAAATACTAATTACTGTAAGAGGTGAGGGTTTTGATAGCGAATACCCAACAGGTTTTTTTAGAAGGAAATGCACGGAAATTAGCAAAAAGAATGTTACTTCTTGGGTTTAGAAAATTTGGGGTACAGTACAATATTTAATTTTAAAATATTTCTTTAAAAATATTAAAAAAATATTTTTAAAAAATTGAAGCAATAGTATGTATTTTTTGAAATAATGTGAGACTCAATTTCGAAATTGATATTGTTCCCTTTTTCATAAAAATCGTATTTGGTACAGACTTGGACTAAAACCGGTTGTAGCAATCGGTTGGGTTGAAGGTTTGCGGTCGGAGCGTTACCGGGCGGTTGGGAGCATGGAGGGGAAGTTGGAGTTGGTTGGTTGCCGGTTGTATGAGAGGTTGCAAAGTTTTATCTTGGCGGTTGTGGATGAAGAGGAATGGATTTGGTTGGCTGGTTACCGGTTGGACAAAAGTCTGCCCAAATGTATGCTGGATTATACATCATTTATCATGCAATTTATTAAGTAGCGAAAGCAGAGCGAAATCTACTTTATGTTTTTGTTTTGTCCGTTTGTCCGTCCGTGCGTTCGTGCGTCCGTCCGTAAGAGTCTAAATTATATCTCGGGAACTACTAAACCAATCTCAAAGCTGTTTTCAATGATATGTTCGCTGATATCCGACCCAGCTCAAGTTTATTTTTGTTTGACCGGAAGTGACCCCTTTGGGGGTCAAAGGTGAAGGTCAATTGATATCATAAGAACATAAAAAATGAGCCCTACAAAAGTTTTTCTTCCTGAAAAATGGGAGCAACATTTGTATAACCTTAACCACAAGCAACCTAATTGTAATTATTAAACGACAAATAACTAACTAAGCAAATATAATGAATACAGATCAGTTGATTAACAACTCAACAAAAAACATTGGGATTTCATTTCATCAAATACAAAACAAGGTATACAAATTAAGTCTTAGTTTGACAATCATGATTGTCAAACTTAGATGAATTTACTATTGGTTGTTATTTCGCATTTCAAGTTGTAATATGGGTCGTTTGGTTGCCGGTTGTAAGGTGTTTGGCAAAGTTGTAGGTTGGAGTTTAGGAGGAGCGGTTGGGGCTTTTCTTGTTGCCAGTTGTATGCTGTTTGCGAAAGTTGTAAATTATAGGTTGCCAGTTGGGAATGTCGAGAAGCGGTTGGGGTTGGTTTGTTGCTGGTTGCATGGGAGGTTGTAGAATTGTTGATTGGTGGTTGGGGACGAGGAGGAAAACAAGTTAGACGAACTAACTTGTTTTATTCTAAAAGTTTGATGAAAAGAGGTTTTGTTCGCCAAAAGAAAAACGGTTCGCGACCATTTCATTTAAAACAATCATGAGCAAGCCATACAAATCACACCACTATGTAACCAACCGTTCCTTCGAAGTCCTTCGTTAACTACTCTGTAAGTGAAATGATTAATAGTGAGGATATCATTATGCTTAAGTTGCAAAGGATATACGCCATTTTTCGAAAAGGTAATTTACTTCGGTTTAATTATTTTTATTTTATTGGTACAGCAATTGATTCTCCGCTTAGCTATCTTATTAAGATTTTATCTTTTGTAGGTAGACTATTACGCTAAACTCGTAAAGTGATTTCTCGACATCCACAATAGTATATAAAGGGTCATTTCTTCCCCAATCTTGTAATGTGTGACTTGTAACGACAATGTTTTCTTTACTTGTATCCGTAAAATAATTATATAGCCCATTTTTTGTGTAGCATAAGTTTTTTGTGTCCCAGCATAGTGTGCCAACCGCACAAAAATAGCCACTGTGATGAAAATATTGAATATGATAAGCGTTGTTGCAAAATACTTTTGATGACTGATTAAAACAATGAGCATTTAGTAAAACCAAATTGCCTGACAACAGTGATAACTTACTACGCGTCATTTGTTTTGGGACGATTACCACCAATATTGTAGAGTGAGCATTTGAACCCGTTTCCTTTATCATTTTTGAACTTGATTTGAACTTGATCCTGTTGAAATTTGGTTTTATTAGTTTCAATTAATCAATTTTAGATTTGGCATTTGACCTAAACAACAAGCAAACTAACTAGCAAGTTGCACATTTGTAGTGGTGAGTTGAAAATTGTGTTTATGTGCTTTTACTTATTTTTTAAGTCAAATTGAAGTTCCTTTTTAAAATCCGATTTCTATACAAGAAATTAATGAAATGTTGTACTTCAATACTTTACTAACCAAACAACCCTGTCCTAGGACAAGAGGATTTTGATTTAAATATTTGGGTTATAACGGGCTTGTATGGCTAGTTTTATGTTCAAAATAGCAAAAATTTTAATTAATTTTTTTTATTCTCATTTGGGTATGCAACTGAAATTGTAGTTTTAAGGCGCAATGTGTAGACAACACACACATGCAAATCGAAACACGGTGATTACTACTCACGACTTTTGTTCGAGTTACTATAGTAAGGTATCAATATGAATCAAATCACTTTTCTAAGACGGATGGCAGCCAAGAAATTCAGTTTGCAAAAGCTTTACGAATTTTTATGCTTGTAATACGGTTTAAAAACTTACCTTCAATGGTTCGGCAGAGTTTATTAAACTGGCGACTAGAAATGGCAAAATGATACTTTTCAGAGACTTCATCTTCAGCAACGGCACTACCGGGTGTCAGTTGTGGGTAGTGAGATTTATAGTCAATCCAATTTTCTAAACATTATTAATCATAGTTTTTCATTTTTGGAAAAGCTTGATTTTACCAATTGTGGTTAAGCTAGCTATAAACAATAAACTACACTTTTGTATTTGCATATATGCTCTAGAACAAATTGTAACATTATTGTACTACAAAGAGAAATACAATTTTTACCTTGATCTTAATATATAATCTTAGGCGGATTTGCCAAGATCAAGATTTAGTTAACTTAATTTCAAAAAAAGAAAAAACTTTTGTTTAAGTGGCAAAAAAGTTGCAAATTAGTTTCCAGGCTTTAAGGTGATTAGCATGTACTTCTAACAAGAAAGTAAAGACAAGTAAGAAGATTGTATATATAATATTTCATATAAATAAAATGCAGCAACAATAGGCTTTCAGGTTCTATGTTGATTTGTTAGCTATGCTACGAAGTGTAGAAGAAAAAAATATCACTAGTTTTTAATTTGAAGATCCTATTGTATTTTGAATTTAGCCCCCAATACATAACATACACAATATGTCACTTCTAAACCCCTTTTCAAGGGTTAGAAGCTGTACCTCTTTGTCATCAAAACCTAAAGACAAATGTGAAGGTAAATGATAAAACATATTGAGACAAAGTGAAACAAAACAAAATCAACATTAATTAGCAGAAAATTAGCATTTTTTTAATACAGTCTTTTTGGGTATGCAAAGAAATAAGAAGCCTCTGCGCTACATTTCTGTCAGCTCTAAATAAAGTCCATTTAAGGTTTTAATTGGCACCTTGAAAAGTATCAAGATTTACATATGATTCTATACTGCTAAATTATGATATGCAACCAATAGCATTTTTGCTTCTAAAATCTACTAGAATTAAAATTGTTTTCTGGAGAAAAAATTATCACAAAGATGACGACAATAAAACTAGAAAATCAGAAAAATAATGGCAGTCTCGTCACGACGAAACCGGTGCAAAGCAAATACGAGTAATTCAATGAAATTTTTGTTTTTGTATTTCTTCTCTCCCTTTTTTTTTATAATATCTTACTCCAATAATTCGATATATTATTAACACACATAATATTCTTATTTAGTTGTAAATTCATTATTTGTTAATCGGCACTTCATGTTTAATTGTTTAATCTCTTCCCTAAATTTACGTCTCAGTAGTATACCGACCTTAACAGGAAGAACTGGACAGTTGAATATAAACAATTTGTTGATTTTGTTAAACCATAGAGGGATTTATGTAAACGTAGGAAGTCAAGGGATAGCTTCGAAACGGAACATCAAGAAATGGACTCGGACTTTTAAACAATGCTCGCCTCTTAAACGCACACAAAACTGTCAAAATTTTATGGAACCGTGTTAAGCATGGTATATAAATTGCAATTGGTTGGCGGTAGTAAGTCGATGGGCGAGTACAACTTCTTCCCAATTCCTTTGTGACTGATTGGATGTGCCCAATTAACATTTAAAGATAAGAACGCTGAAGCTAACTATGAACTTGAAATTGATTTCCAATTTGGTTAATTATGATTACAAGTTAAAAATTAGTTTTTCAAAATAAACTTGACTAGAATAAGGCCGTAGCTTTCGCCTGATATCCGCAGGTGACTCCATGCAAATGAGAGCAATTATATCAATTCTGACAAAGACGGGTAGAGAACCTATAGAGAAATTTCCTCATTCTTTGTCTGAGTATGCCTAATTAATCACGGAGATACTGGCATATAAAAGATCAGAGGCAAGGCAATTTCTTTTAGGGGAAAACNGGCTAGTAGAGAGGGACAGACGTTCCAACCACTAGCCAACACCATCAACCAACTTAAGTAAATTAGTACAACTAGTAGTTTACTAAATTGCACCTATATTGATTGTAGCCATATGGATATAGTTACACTTCGGACGATTATCTGATTATCTATCACTCGATTGGGAGGGTCACTGGAGGGCTACAGAGAGAAATACCCAACAAATGTTGTTCCCCGTCATTTGAGAAGCAACTCTTCATTTTTCATGTTGTCGTAGAATGATATTTTTGACCTTGAACTTTGACCCCCAAGGGGTTTATTTCCGGTGACATTAAAATCAACTTGAACTGGGTCGGATATGAGGGAACTCATATCCAAAATCCGCTTTTAGATATCTTGAGTAGTTTCTGAAGTATAAATTATACTCGAACGGACGGACAGAACAAAAACATGAAGTAGCTTTTGCATTGCTTCTGCTACTTAATAAAAGCAAGTTTAGGGGTCACTTGTGGTTAAACAAGATCAAACACTTGAACTGGACCGGATCTCAAGGAAGTTATATCCGAAAACAAATTTGAGATAGGTTGTGTAGTTCCTAAGTTAAACGCGATAATCGCATAGACGGACGGACTGACAGACAGATCAAAAACATAAAGTAGCTTTGCCACTTAATAAACAATCATTGCATTTAAGAACTTAAATAAGGAATAAACACTAAAATTTCAAGATCAGGACATATTTTATTACTAAATTAAAAATGTGAAAAGTATTTGAACTTTCTAACTTCCAAAAACACTGGACATTTCGTGAGAGTGCAATAATTGGAAATGGGCCGATTTTTGCTAAAAGAAATAAATTTTTAGCTTTTACTTTTAGTGTAAAATTTTATACAAACTTTACCTAAAGTAACTAGAGTAATTGCGAAAGGCAATTTGCAATTCCATCTACACGCTTTCAACACAAGTTTTTCAGGAGCTTGCTCAGAATTCTGAGCTGAGTTGGAATCGTTTTATTCAACACGTAGCACAATTATCGCCTTCAAATCCTCCTATTCATTTACCCTTATCTAAACTATTTTAGCTTACAGTTGAAACGGGAGACAATTCCACGAGGCAAGCCCTCGTAGCCTTCAGAAAACATGTTGTTTTTACAAATTTGCTAGCCTCCCTCTCGCATTTTAAACCTATCATAATTCCTAGTTAGTTTCAGTAGCGGAAAAGAATTCTAGAAGATAGTAGCGATACTTGGGAGAGAGGACTACCTTGAAACTATTTATTGTCAATTATACGACGACTGGCTAAAATTTTGAACATTACATTGGGTAAGAATACAACACCTAATAGATTTGAGGCCCAAAAACTACATGACATCTACAAGGTAGTGCTACATTCCTTAAACAAACATTCATATTCGCTACGTAGACCGCACTCTTTGCGCATTACTTATTTGTTTCACCCAATTTTTACTGTACAGTAAAGCATTGTGTAGTAACTCATATGTAGAACCTCAAAACAGTATGATTGCAGTTTTTTACTATCATCTTCTACCGTTTAAGTACACGTTTGTCTACAGCGCTATTGTGTGAGATCTCTGCGTTTTAGGATTCGTAGCCTTGACTACGCCGTTCCTACTAATCTCCCACTCCTGTAAAAATCTCCCTTTCTAAAACCCTCCTCAAACCCTCCCTAAAGTCATCAGGGAACTTTATGTAAATCACACGAGCAAAATAATGTTTTTTGAATTGGAAGGTTTCGAACAACACTTCTTCTAGAAAAAATAGTATTACATTCAATTTATTTGTTCTATTAATTTCCTACACCGAGGAAAAATATTTGTTTGGCAAATTACCACTTAAACTGTACCAAAACAATGCAAACCTACTTGAGTAACTATACACAAAAACAACTATAAAAATGGTTAATCTTACACGAATTGGTACAAGATAAAATAATTATTTCTATCTTTCTTTTTTCAGCATGGCAATAAGAACCATTGTATTCGTCATAGGTCTCATCGCAACTGGAGTCCTTGCTCCTGCTCCCAATGTATGCCGATATTTTCCGTTACAAATACCGTAATATAATCCCGGTTCTAAAGGAAACTGGTTTCAATAAAACCCCGGGGCATACCTCATTTTCTAAATAAGCATGTTCTAAAATATAAACCGGTTCTCCAACTCATGCCGGTATCCCTATTAACGGCTGGGGGAAGGGCTGAGCTGAGAATAAAGAGAGCTATTTCTTAAAATGACAATTTTTTTTGCAAAATAGCAAAATTAGAATAATTTTCTTTTAATTTCAGAAACTAACAAATTTCTTATTTCAAACCGGGTGACTAAATTACGCTAGGGGTATAGCTGTCAAATTATTTTTATAAACCCGTTTTATATTGTAACATTTATGGTCCGTATCATATTTATTTATTACATCTACTTTTTTAATAGCCGGACGATATTAACCAGCCGTTGCCCTTTGGAGCTAACGAATTTTTTGAAAAGAAATTCCCAAGCATCAGATGCATTGAAGGATACGAATTTGCCTCTCCAGCGAAACCTGAGTCGTGCATGGCACACGGTCGGGGTATTTACGGCATCCGATACTTTGTGAAGCTCAGTACAGCTATTCGTAAAGTTAGAGACGAAGACGGGATTTCGCTTCCAGCAGAATTTTTTGTGCTGATTGAACAGATGGACTCAACTAGCACCAATTATACTATTACATTCCTTGGTTATCTATCATGCCCTATTATGCACACGCGTACACTGCTTCAAACATACTTCAATACTAATTTCAATGTAAGTTAGAATTATAATTTCAAATTGTTGCTAAAAATGATTTTGTTGATTTTAAGATGTTGCTAAAAACCCGAACTGGGCATTGAGTTGACAAAGAAAAACATCATTCTAAGAATTATGTTTTGCTCTAGAAACCCGTTTTTTTTAATAAAATAAAACGTATAATAAGCTAAAATACATTTTGCAAAAAGTCCTCATTTCGGTGTAACAATTCATGTTTTTATGACAAGGTTTTATAATTTTTATCATATTTTTCACCAACTAATAATATTTTGGTATCGTTTCAATACAATTTGCTATTTATAGATGGGTGGCCCTGTCAATCAGCTAAAAGATGACCAGCTAAAAACGGATTATGAAAACCGCTACAAGAAGTACCTAGGCATCAATTCAGAACAAGTCATTTTTCACGAAAGTTACCAAGATACCCGATTGGGACAAAATGTAATTTCTTTTGTACTGTCGTTTAAGCAAGCTGGAATAATACACTATGCAGGAGCAGCAATGAACCAGCAAGGAACAAATTTAGCCTTATTTTTTCATACGTCAATTGCAAGTTCTCAGCTAAGAGAATTTAGGATGCCAGTAAGTACAGAGATTTTTATATTATTTAATTTCTACAGTCTAGCATAATAAGTAAATTGTTGTTTAAATCGCGTGTTATTTAAAGTACCTACCCAACAGTTGTATAGCATAAAGCAGGAAATAATACATATTTTCCATAACCAGGAAGCACTACAGTAGAATCGAGATCATTGTTACAAATGCTAAATATTCCTTTGCATTTTTAAAAAAAGTGATAAGCGGCTGATATTCATTATAAATAAAAACTTTTAAAGATTTTAAAAATT
Organism: Bilobella aurantiaca; assembly: GCA_021029175.1. Classification (NCBI taxonomy): domain Eukaryota; kingdom Metazoa; phylum Arthropoda; class Collembola; order Poduromorpha; family Neanuridae; genus Bilobella; species Bilobella aurantiaca. The sequence goes on from VYYI01002196.1 coordinate 9,724, forward strand.
TAGACTCCTAAGAGGATTTAATTTGTGCAAACTGGGATTGTAGGGGTAATGTTAATTCAATTTCAACCGTGTGCTTTCCTGTGTTTAATTTCATAAAGAAAAGACTTTTCAAAAGATCAGCCGCTAAGTTACCTATACTATAAAATCGTTCGTCTGTCTGTCTGTCCGAAGGCCGCTTGGCAATGAAATTATGAGCTTTTCTATTAGGATATGCCTTATGACCTCTGTTAATCGTGTTTTTAAGAAAAAATAAAAAAAACGCCGAGTTTTTTTTTTCAACTAGGAAGTCAACAACTCGGCGTATTTCTCGGCGATGTTTTTATTTTTTTTTAATTCACGATCAACAAAATTATGGCACAACCTGGAGCTAAACTTGATAAATTCGTCGCCAAGTAACCTCGGTCGGTTTGTTTATCACCTATGCCTGCTAAAACCACTGGATCTACAGGCGCCAAATCTTGTGCATGGATGACGTTGGTGACGGGAGTGGTTCAGGGGATCATTTTTTAAAACAGAAGTAAAATTATGTAAATTAATCATGTTTATAAATTGGTTAATTTAGGGTCAAAAATGTCAAAATGCCTAAAAATTAACGTATATTATATTGTGCAAAGACCGCTGGATTTTGCATGTATATGTGGTTGGTATCTGGAATCTAACTCCGGTTTTCCCAGTGTCAAAAATTAAATATTTCTTAATATTAGAGCTACAGGTGCTCAATTTTCCAAGTGAGGAAGGCAAATTAGGGTGAAAGTGATTTTTGTTCTGTAATTATATGTGTAATTATTGTAATAATTGCTTGGAAATCTTCAGCCTAAGGTTTATCATTTATACTGACTGTGGGAATACTGTTGATTCGGGAAGTTGCTAGCAAACGAGCACTGCAATATGATACGGTGCAGCTAGTATATACATAGTATATATGTATATAGGTAAAAAGTAAGGCTCTTTTGTATGGCCGTAATTCCCTATGTGAATTGCCAAAATTCTCGCACCAAAAGACACCTACAGTACATTCGACGTCAAAGACGGCCTTTTGTTTGTTTTAAATCTCTTTTTTGTAATAAAAATAATTTATTTGCAGTTAAACAATTCATTACTTAAACTGTTAAACTTCTCATATCCTAGACCGGGCATGTTCGTCTATTTTTTCATAAAAACAATTTAGTATTGCTACTTAAAAACATATTGTCACGCCCAAGATGTCATCCACCACTTGGACGCGACATCAGTAGATCACATTAGTTAGTGGCACATATATTTTCAGACATGTGTCTGGTTAGTTGTAGTTCTTATCACATATGTAGTATCTGCCGAGTTTATTTGTCTGTTTGACTTGGTTATTGGCACTGCCTATAAATATGAGTGCTTATGTAGTTTGTCGAGGTCAGCCTCCTTTAGTCAGTTGGCCTAGTCCCTACTCTGTCACTCTATCCAAAAGTATGTAGAAATATTACTTGTACAATAACAAATAATGACAAAGCTCAATGCGAGGTCAATAACAGTCTACTAGACAGAGTAGGGACTATGTCGAATGACTAAAGGAGGCTGACCTCGACACATAACTATTTATGCACTCCTATTTCTACGCAACGCCAACAACCAAGCCGAACAGACAAATAAACTCGGCAGATACTAAACTAGCCAGACATATGTCTGCGAATATGTGTGCCACTAACTAACGTAACCTACTGGTGTCGGGTCCAAGTGGTCGATGAATTCTTGGGCTTGACAGTATGTTACATGGGTGGCAATTTATCTGTATACGAAAGCAACGGGTCATTGTAAGCCAAAAGTAGAAATGGTAGGTACAGTTACAGGACTAGTTAGTGTTAGGCATCTATTTTTTAAGCCTTGGACTTATGTTGTTTTGTTTCAAGTATATTCTCCTCACAAGAACCTATTCAAGTCCTCGTTACTAAAAATAAAATTTTAATCCATGCCTATGATCTTGGCTTTAATTTAGATTTTACAAACCGAATCAGTCAATGACGTAACGATGGAGGAGTTAACAAGAACCTTTAGAATGCAACATCACTCTGATTTGCAGTGCACGATGGAAACTAGTTGGAAGTTTAACCACGGATATGGAATCGGACGACGAGTCTTGTATTGAGCTGTATCTTATTAGAAGTAAACCCGAGGAATCTGCAGAAATTACACAAACTGAAATAGAAACGTAAGCTAAACTGCTTCAAATTTTGGAAGAAAATATTAGAACTTTTTTGGTGATTTTTTTTTGTAACATCGACAATATGAGAAAATTTTACTACTTGAAACCCATAAGCTAATATTTAACACGATGGATCAATGCTTTGTATATTGTTTTAAACCTAAGTTCTAACACGAGGATTGGGATCTTGCCTTACAAGTTAGCACTAAATCTCCAAATTGATATTCAAAGTGTTAACAGAGTTAGCATCCGCTTACTTGAATTTTAGATTATTTAGATTTGCTCAAAGCTAAGTTGCAAGTATAAATCATTACCATAATTGCTCTGAATCACGCCTGATGTGATCTCATGTTTTATTTCAAATGTTATTTAGGAAACATAATGATGACCAGAAACCGTTTGGATTCTTTTCGAGGTTTAAATTTACAGGTAATGATGTTATGTCCTTTTCAATCGAAAGCGCGAAGCAGACGAACATCGAAGCAAATAGAGAAATGTACACATTCGCCGCGGATGTTGTTGTAAGTTGCATAACATAAGCTAAAATCTAACATGTTTATTCCATGCCACCACATCCACGGATAACCCAATTTCCCGATTTTGGTGTTATTTACGGGTAGAGAAAGGTCAAAGTCCTGTAACGGGTTTTTTTAGTTTTAATTACTGTTCAATCTACCCGAACTGTCTGTGGTTTTGAAGTGCAATTGTGATTTTGGAATTCATTACAATTGTATTTTTGAAGTGCAATTGTAGTTGCAAAACACGGACGGACGTACCATGGAAACATAGGACAGCTACTCTGGAGAATTTCATATAGCTTATTTCTTCTCACAAGGGAGACTACGAAAGTTTAAATTCTCGTAAATTTGCAAAAGGATTTTTATTTTTGACAAACAAACAAACAGGCTTGATACCTAAAATTAATGGTAGAGCTTCAGGAATTTGGGCCTTTTGAACACAGTTGTCTTTTTTTATTGTAACTCCAAATATAGTCACACGTTACTTATATTGAACGACTTGAGTAAATAACTATATCTATATAAATTGTGTGTAAATAAAACCTGATCCTATATGACGTTCAGCGTTTTGTGACTGTATCCCTGGTTACAATAACCGGTATTAACTGGATTTAAGGGAAATGAAAAGGCGTTCTGAAGCTCTAACGCGCTTAACATGCGCCAAGCCTCTTGGTGTAGAACAATGTGTGTCAAAAATAGAAATTTTTATGGGAATTTACATAGAGAATTTCAGGATTCCAATAGTCCCCCCTTTGAAAATAATTGAATTTTCAAAATTTCAAACTTTTCCGCCAAATATGTTTATGAGTCTTGCATACAAATTATTGTCAAAATAAAGTAAAAAGTGTCTAAACTAAGGGTCGGAATGCAATACATAACCAGGGTCAGCCGACACAGTATGGTTATCTCCCGTGTAAGATCTAAACTGTCGTTAAAATTTTGCGAACTTTTGTGTTCTCCTCACAATCAACAGTTGCAAGCTATATAATGGCCGATTCAGATCTAAATGCTTAATGACATCATGCGAGCTATATAAGCTCGCAACGGTCCATTGTTAGATGCTATTCAATTACATCAAATTTTCCCAATTGGTTTAAAATATATTTATAATTTAATTTGCAGGTATGGGTATCCTGTGCAAGAAAAGATCATGCACCGTTTGTAAAACTTTTGAGTCCCCTACATATACCAGTGGTGACTGCAATAAATGATGTTATTACTGAAAGGAAAAAAAGACTGTCTCAAAATTTGCGACCTGTGAAACGTGTTACGCCATTATTTTTTGGCCTTGTTGAACAAACTACCGATCGAAATATATCCAAATATGTGTTTCTAGTCCAATCAGAAAGACAAGAAGTAGCTTCCTCTTGTGCTGTCTTAGTTTCATTCGACAAAGCCCGCGCAATTATGACAAAAGAATACGTTAGCCCGTTGGTCCATAGCATTCGGACACTGCATGGAATGAGGAAGTCAACATTCTATGGACTGCAACATACTTGATACGTTCGGTACAATTGTAAGCAGCCTAGTCTTGCGCACAGACTTTGTCTTAATGCTTACTCACATTTTTTAGCACCCAGTTTAGTTAATGATAATTTATTTGCTAACAAGATTTAGGCTTTTACTAGTGACCTTACCATTTTTCACAAACACATTACAATCCATCATTATTACCCAACATGGGCCAACTACAAATTATAGCCAAGGTAGAGTACATCTTATACAAGAGAACAAACTTGAAAAAAAATTGAGGGATACTTTGGAAAGCACAATTAGGTTAATAGTCGACTTTTTATGAGCCACAATCATACAAAAGTTTTTCTCTTTTAGATTTTTTAGAAAATTATATGACCTCATTTTTGCCTAGATTTTTATAGAAGAAATTTAAGGATCTCCAAGCTTTTTGCAATATATGTTTAGCAAATTTGACGTCCCAGCAGAGGGCCTGGTCAGCATGTAAGGGAGTTGGTAGGGGTATGAAGGTCAGGACTTATTAGCATACATGTATGCAAATTAGGATTGTATTCTGAATTATCACAAGGTTGCTGTGTCATACTCAAGGTTAGAGGCAAGATTATTCCTTAGGGGGTAAACCAATAGTGAAACGTTTTTTTTGTGGCTGGTAACCGTTTAATGCTTTGTACTAAGTTTAGCCGGACATAGTTTACTTTTTTATGTTTAACATAATTTTGGACTAGTGTGTAATAGATTTTAATATTTTACTTACAACAGCGCTGGGAGGAAGGAGCGGTTAAAACAGAATTGACAAGCTCAATCATTGATGCATACGAGTATTATGAATTATATTTTCCAAAAACTCCGAATAAAATCAAACCAATCACAAGTATCCTGGACGTTCTGAAGTACGTTTTTCAAGATGATTCGTTGGGAAAATATAATCTATGTATAACTCACACGGGCGTGAGGTTGTGCCCATGGAAAACAATGCTTCATTTCCTGATTTTTCAAGTGAAAATCAAAACAAAAAAGCAAAAGCAAAATAACAAAGCTATTACGAAGGGCAAAAAACATCAGACGGACAAGGTGCAGAAATACATCATCGAAAGTTTCTTAGTTTCATTTGGCAAAAATTTGAACGGCGAAAATAAGCAACAACGTATACATGACTTTTTAAGGAAAACTTCTGAAGAAGTCAAAGATGATGCAGAAGTTATAGCTGTGCGTTCTGAATAACAACACATTCATATAGTGCAAAATAATAATAAACAAGGTGACCTGCCCGTCCCCAGACGGGAGTATTGGGACGCCTACCTACCCTAAATGTTTTAAGTTGTGGATGAATGTATTAAAGTTTATTTCAATACTCTGGGAAATGGTAACCGGTAGATTGTTAATCCCAAGTTAGAAATATTATTTTTATGTCCTCTAGTGTCTTTTGCTCCAGAGTACCCCAAGAATCCTAATAAATATAAATATAAATAATGTAATTATGAGTTGTTGTTGAGCAATTTGGAGGTTTTAGTTGGTATTGGTGTATTTATAAAGCCCCTATTACATGTAAAATATGATTTTCAAAAATTTACTTCTGTTAATCACAATAAATCATAATCCAAATAATTTTTTGAGCCATCCGAAGGTCACAGTAAGGTCTACCGTACCTAAGAACCCCTATTTACATGTAAAGCTTTATTTTCAAAGGCTAATTATTAACTGCTAATCACAATTAACTAATCGGGAATGTATTTTTTTTTTAAATTGATTTATTGATAGAAATTTAGTTAAGTATATAATTGGTAATGTACTATATCCCACTTTAATGTGGTCTTACAATAGCACATCTCTAATTAGCTTAATACTAGAAATTATCCTATATTCAATTTTTTTTTTAAATCATACCATTC
>VYYI01002197.1:0-15769 GCA_021029175.1 Bilobella aurantiaca
GCAAACATATTTGAGATATGTTCAGTGGTTCCTGAGATAATCGCGGTACTCGGACGGACAGACGGACAGAAATGACGAAAACATAAGTAGCTTTCAGCTTCGCTTCCGCTACTAATAAGTTATGTATGATTCAATACAAACTACTTAAGGAAGTCAGGCTGGGGTGTAGGAATTCTCGAGTGAGAAAGATGGGAAGAAAAAACCCTTTGGTGAAAAAAAACTATGTTTTGCTCCACGCATTGAAAAACGTCGAGAAACATAAAAATTCGTTGAAATTTAAAAAGCAAAATTTGTTGAAATTAAAGAAAAAATTTTTTTCAAAATTTTGAAATTTTTTTTGAAAAATTTTAATTGACCACATTGCTACACCCCAACCAGGAAATACAAAAACACTTGCCCAAACCATCACAAACAAGCACCCACAAAACCTTCAAATTGACATTGAAAAACTTTAAAACTTTCTTCAAAAGGCCCGAATTGCTTCCGAGACCGTCCAGAAGTGCATGTGTTTAAAAAATTAGTGGAAATGTGGCATTTTCGAGTATACGTTTGTTTTTAGTTAAAATAATTCTTAGTTTAAATATGAAATTGAATAAACTTGAATATCCTACAAATTATGGGAACTTATACATAATAATCCGAAATCCAATCCGATTTCGGATTAATCCCACTCGGATCGGATCGGGGTGTAATCCGATATCGGATTAACCGAGTGGACCCCTTATTCCGACCGGATCAATCCGAAGTTTCAAAATCCGACCCGAAATCCGCGGATTGCCATTCCTAGTAAGGAAACAGAGAAACATTGTCATGGTTTCTATGTCTCCATTTTTTATGCTAAATTTCCTGTATTACAATCAAAAGCAAAATTTCTTTTAAATTTCATGAGTTTGTTTCTATTAAAGTAATGGCAATTTTACTCACAAAAATATATTTCCAACAAAAATACTACGGTGAGGCCCGATAGTAATTCAATGGTAAATATACCGTGCGTTTCACTAGAAACTGAACATCTCATTTTATTACCAAGAGGAGTAGCAAACTTTATGAAGCGGAATTTGTTGTAAATTTTCTTTACTTTTAGCGCCGTGACCGATTCACCATAGATTATGCAATTATTTTGTCTCAAAATCCCCTCATAGTTGAGCAAAATCAATACATTGTTTGTTTAGGGGTGTTCAGTTTCTAGTGAAAAACACGGTATATAGTAAATGAAATTTTTTTATCTTACTCACCTTATTAGCGTTGTATAGACAGTACCTCAAATTCACCGCATCTTAGCGTTGAGTTCACTAGAATAAGTATTTACCGTATGGTACAATTTTTAGATTCAGCATATTATCCAATTCGAACTTTTGATGAGGTGCTTTGCTACACGTCGATTATTTTCCGTTGTAAATCCTCAATAAGTGGCTGATTTAGAATGCGTAGGAGTAACGTCAATACTCAATTCGTTACTCCGTGACGTAGATACATTTTTATTAATTCCAAGGGTAACTCATACATTGGACATCATCTGATGGTTTTAAGCTATTTCTTTTTTTTATGGAAAAGATTTATGTTAGAAATAATATTTATTCTCTTAAATGGGTAAAATTTTCCGAGAACAAAACTAATTGATACATAGCGTGTAAAAACCTTTGTCAGATCAAAAAAAAATTGTGTATTTTGTATTGCAATATCATCTTCTAAAGTATATAATATATATATATAATATGTAAGCCGAGACTGGCCAAGCAAAGTAAAAAAAATCAATTTTTTTTTCTTCGTAAAATTCAATTTTTATTTAAACTATTCAAACGTACGAGTCTTTCTAGGCCACTGCGCGTGATTTCCGAAGTGTTATTTTTTAATCGTTTATAATTAATATCTGGTTTATCATCACACCACAAGATAAAAGAATTTTGACATATTTCGGAGGTTGAGAAAGAAACAAATGCATATTATTATTAACAAATAATATTGCTTACTGATTTTTTTTTCGATTTAATTTTTTGCTTGTAGTATCATTATAGACAGCTTCAAATAATATCCTTCGGCTGCTAGCAGGGTTTGCTAATAAACTATTTGGTCAAGTGGGCCTTATATATCAGAAATAGGGAGGAGACCGTCATAGAAGCACTTCAGCGAATAATAGTATCTATAATAATATCGAAATTATCTCAAGGCTAATCAGAAACCATACGGGATCATTCCCATATTTTCTCATTGTTCATCCTAATAAAAAGAATCCTGGCATAAAAAAATCATGTTAGACAATTCATCAAGGGCAAAACCAATAACAGACATGTTTTTGCGGCTGATCGGAGATTGGTATCCACGTTCTCAGCCTGCTTAGTAGAGAGTGACAGACGCTCTAATAACCACTAGACGCCTCGTGACATACTTGGGTCTGAGCATTACCGCATTCCCATTTTCTAGTTGCCAAAAATCGGGCAAGGCAAAATCAAATTCAGGCAACTGACAGATGACCAATCGGTAGTAATAAATGTTAGGAGCGACACACCAATGCAACTAATGAATAGCACGCATAACGACGCCATAAATTACTGCTCATACTAAGGGGCTCCTTTTCCCTTCTTCTAATTTTGGCTTCCCAAACCTTGATCTTGAGTATTGCAGTCGTATTTAGAGTATCTTGCCAAAATATCCCAGGCTGTAAATAGTGCACTTAGTCGTCTTGCTATTACTCCCCTACGATCCCAGGTCATCGGTTCCACGGTTGTATATTGTGGAATGTTAAAAATGCTATCTTCTCCCAAATACACATTTTAAACATTTGCCTACATTTCCACAAGAAGCATGTTTTCTACCTCTGTTTGCTTGACTAGTAATATGGTCTTACTACACACGTGCAGCCTTGCCAAAGAGGAATAGTTACAATTCTCAACAACAATAATCCTACTCAAAACTTCTTTTGCCAATGTAGTCGAGTCCCAATTTACATAGTCACGTATTAGGTTTTAAGTGCTACTAGTATACTCGTAGATTTCATTATGGATAAAGGTGCGATCATAAAACCGGCTTACATTAACCTTATGGATACCAAGACTTCGAAGCGCTTTGAGTTTTGTCAAAGCTTGTAAATATCGAAATTTGTCAATGCTTGAGATTTACTCCAAGGTTTTTCTGTAGCGCTTCGTTTACAAATTTTAGACGCCTGCTAAGAAGGGGCGATGTAAGGTCAGAGGTCACGGAGCTCCTGTACAAAGTGTTCATGCAAATACTTGTAAGTAGTAAGCTTGCGATCACATATGTTAGCCACGTCTGCTGCCAAGCAGCCTTCGACTAACACATTTCTTGTTCCAGCAGTATAAATAGGTAGACAAATACAATACAATGCTATCTCGTAGGACTTTAAGCTTCGAGAAAATATACAGTAACAAAAATAATATACCACTTGTTGGTAGCATTGCAAACCAGAAATCATGCGCAAAAATTTGCACATACTGTAATAAATTCAAGTACGTGTGTACTTTGTGGCAGGTAATAAAATTGTGACCTACGTTTCTGCTACTATACATCCAAATGTCTGCGCTAGAAGCTTCGTGTGTTGCATAGTGTTCAAGATTGACGTATATATGCTTGACGTTATACAACAAATTTACGTAACTGGACTTATACTCTGGCTTATACATTTTGCAAAAGTTTGCCGTTACGTCAGGTATTAAGAACCTTGCTCCGTGATGTTTTTCGTCAATAAAAGAAATTATTAGGAGATTTTCCACAGTTCGTAGAAATATTTCCTGTTAATACAATATTATCTGAGGCTGTTGTATAATTTGTCTCTTTTCCAAATCGTCCATTGCAAAGGCAATCCTAAATGTAACGCATCGTCGTGGAGGTTGTCAAACAGTCTTTTGAAATTTCCTAATGAATTGACCTGGCTTCCCTCGAGCACTGTTCTAGATAAGAATACATATGTAAATACATCACGCAGAATTATTTCAAGAGAGGAAAATTTAATGTAGGGGTGAAATTCGACTGGCAGACTTTGCGCTCCTACTCGAATCCCATTTACTGGTTCAAAATTTTGAGTTGAACTCTGATACAACGACACGTGATACGAAGTATCCGTTCTTCTTGACTTATACTGATCTTGTGGTAAAATGTTTGCTTGGTAATCTTCTGTTGTTGGTGCATTCAGTGAGAGACTTACTGTGCAAATTTGTTTGGCATGGTAATTTGGCTCTAACTTTTCAAGGTATTTAAAGTACCATGAATTATTTAGTTGATTGGTACGTCAGAGGTTGCTATTTACTCAACTGGCAATTGTTAAAAAGTAAGCAAAATGTCGTAGTCTGCGATGGACCTACTAAGTTTTCCTCGTGTTCACTATACTCGATGACCTCGAAAATACAATTTTCAAAACTTGTAAAAGTGTTTTCGAGTATGGCTTCAAGTGTAGGGTCAGTAGACATCACAAGGCAGTACAGTAAGTTTTGCGCAGTTATAGCTAGCAAAATTGTGCTGTACATTATTACACAAAAATTTTCGTGAGAGCGCTACAGTTTTCAAATTTGATCGTGAATTAAAAATGTAGAAAAGTTACATATTTGGATTTGGTTGGTGCTTGGGGATTGAGTGTTTATTGTACAAAGTTTGTTTTAGAAATATCATGTAAACAAAACGTGATGTTAATAAACTAACAGTGTACACCCAATGGGGTTGCATAATAGTTACTTGTTACAAATTTCATATGCAAATTTTAATCCAAGGCGATAGCGCTAACGTCACACAGCTTTTGTACACTTGCAAAATTTTAGTCTATAATATGTAGTCTATAAATAGTCTATAATATAGACTATATAGACTATAGACATATAGTCTATAGTCTATAAATACAATCACTAATTACTGGAAAACTTCTTCCTTGCTAATCATAAATAAATTACCCTGAGCACTATTGAGCACTTTTGTTGAAAACCATTTCCTTCGCCCGATATAATGTAAATTTTCAAAACAAGAAATAGATTTTTTTTCAATTCAATTCACTGCTTCATTACGGAAGTACTCCAATGTGCATAACGCACAATGTATATCAAATATACAACTATCACTTTATAAACTTTTTTTCAAATACTTGTGAAGCGAAATATGTTTATATGCTGGCTGCGTATTGAGCGTTGAAGTTGTTGCGATAGACTGCACGCGCCCTTTAAATGGCATTTATACTTGCTAATTATCAAATTATAAGAGGCCTCAAAGGTTACTCTTCTAATGAGCTCAAGTTGTGTAATGTATTATTTCCACAGTGGATTTTGTTTAGTTTGTCTCTACAACTATTTAAACATTCGAAAACAAAATGAAACAGAGCTCAAAATTAACATTAAAAGGAAGATTAAAGTATACAAACAAAGGTATACATAAATTAATTTATTTAAGGAGTTTTGCCAAAAGTTTGATAAAGCAGCTTCAATAGGATATTGTCAATTGCCTATAAGTCTATAAGCGTAATTGACAATTATGCTATACAGAAAAAGCAATTCTTTTGTAAATACTTTTGCCTGAACATAACGATATTAATTCTTAATGTAGTTTTTCCTTTATTTACTTTTTGTCGTGAAGTAGGGCTCACTTGGGTTCTTGAGACTATAGTAACTTTTTATTAACGAAAGACAAGCAAGGGACTGAAAAATCCAAATTTTATAAATTTCTATGTTTGTTTTCAAACTTGTCAATGCGTATGAAGTCAAGCATTTTCTGCAATTTTCAAATTCAATATGATTCTGTGCGTCTGTGAAAAAAAATAAAAATAAACATAGTTCTTATACCTAATTCACCAAAGTAATCACCGTATTAAAAGCGTAACAGTGCAAACTTTGTTAGCGTAAGACTACGATGAGAGTAAAGATATTGATAGATTGCTATCAAAATCACTGGAAATATATCAGAAGGGATTCCTTATACTCCAATAATTGATATGGTACACTGTTTAAATCCTGTTTTATTGGACAATTAGTTATTTAACTAAATTCAAACTGCGTTTGGAAACATTCAAAATTTTGCCCTTTGCATTGATTTGATTGGAAAAAACACACTTCACTGCTTACCCCGATAATCGCCAAAAATGGACATCAATCGACACAAAACCGGAATGTAGGGGAAGAAAGCAACGAAGACTAACAATCCCGCCTTAGGACGGATGCCTCTTAAGGGGCGACCATTTGGAATTTGAAGATTTCTAAGTCAAATTTCATAGCTGCTGGATTACTAAAAGTCACACTGTTTAGCAGCCACAAACTTAACTGAAAATTCAAAATTTTCAAAAAAAAACACAAGGAAGCGACCTGACATTTCTAGATGGCATACTCTGTTTTGGAGACGAGAACAATAGTAAGTAAATTTATTAATGCTTTTTGTTTAATTTATAGTATTTCATTTATAAATTTCATTTGGTCAACATCTTGGAGGAATAAATAACGTTAGCTGTTACTGATGTTCAACTTATGGTAAACCTGATCACACCAATTTAAATTTTAGGAGACTATGTATTTTATATAATTCTTTAAACATAAATCCATTCACCATTCGGCCATCACATTCTTAAATACATGAATAGCAATTTTCCTAATAGAATTCAATATTTGGCTTGCAGAACTTCTAGTTTGATTTACAAGGTTTAGTTTCAAAAAAGAAAAAAATTGATTTAATTGCCAAGTCTACTATGTAAATGAGTCCTGTGATGTGATAGATGACTCGATGAACGTTTTGTTCGACTCCTCAGCTAGAGTTGAACTTGTTGGAATTGATTGGGGGTTTCGAAAGTAATTTTTTGGATCATATTTACTTTTGACTTGTATAAGGCGGCGAAGATTCCTTCCATAGTACCTCCGCAGATGGTCACTCATATCTGCATCTACATAGTTTTGATACGTTTCTCGATTGCGCAGAACATCCGTTCCAAAGCTGTAAAATCTTCTTAAGAACCGACTGGCAACACGACTTTCTTCTGCATCCGCAATTAGTTGATAGTCAATAGTTGCCCGTGAGTTGAAGAACCGTCTGCGATGAACAAAAGCTGTAGCATCTTCCGCAAGGTCATTAATTGCACCACCATAAGCTTCGAACCTACATCGAACCGATTTTGGCATTTCGCGGAGTATACTATACAACTCTAGAATTTCACCCCTAGTTAGCAGCTTCTGTACATAGTAAGACTTGGTTTTGATCATTTCTTGTTTGGACGATCCTCGCTGAAGTGTCCCAAGATCAGAGGGCTTTTTGAGCTCAATTCCGGGTTTGAGGGACCCTCCAAAATTCTTGGCATTGTATAACAAGAATTCGGGATATGAATATACGGCTCGTGACCTATTTCTATTTTTAGGGAAATTTTGTTCAATACGTCTAAAATTGTCGGGTGTGCCAGTTGTGTCAAAAAAGTGTAGTTCAAGTGCGTTTCCACCGTTTCGTACCCTAAAGTTTGGAGTAACACTTTTTGGTCCACTTAAAAAGAACTGTTGCCAAGCTTCAAATACTTCGGGAAATTGTCTCAAACGAAACTGCAACATTCCCTCGTAAATTTGATTTGGAGTGGGAACCACCTTAAAGGTGAACCGCGTAATAATACCAAAACTAGCTCCACCGCCCCCACGAAGTGCCCAGTATAGGTCGGAATTTGTGCTTGCATTTGCAGTTACTACAGCTCCAGTAGCGACAATAATTTCAACTTCCGTTATGTAGTCTGTTGTGAGACCGTACTGTCTAGCAAAGTATCCGTGGCCTCCATTAGGGGCGAGTCCACCAATACCAACCATGGGACAGAGTCCGTTTGGGAAAAAGACCTTTCCCTGTGTCCAGAGCTTCCAGTTTAAGTGACCGAGAATCGCACCCCCGCCCACTCGAGCATGTGTCCCACCATTGTTGACCACTACCCTGTCCATTCGACGTAGGTCAATTACTACTGAATTGGCAGTTCCATAGGCATATTTGTGGTACTGATGTCCGCCACAGCGGGCAACGAGGTTGATTCTATCTCGATTTCCACAATAAACGGCAATTTGGACTTCTCTTCTGTATGAAGGGAGAACATATGCGAGTGGGTAGATCTGCGGAGGGTTTAGTCTGAACTGGTAATTTAAGTCCACATATTCTTTTGAATTTGAATTCCTTCGCACGATGCTATTTGAAGGGAACCCGCGAGCAACTAAACATGATCTGAAACTGCTAAAATTTTGTGCGCTACAAGTCGATAGCAGCCAAATTGTAGGTAGAATCCATCGAATGTCCTTCATACTTGCTGAAGTTTTACTATACTGTTTTAATTTTGCCTATCAAGGTAGTATAAGGAATTGGGTACCGGAAAAGGTGTCCTGGAAATATTATCCAGACATGATGACAATGCGACGTAAATTAATTTTATTGGTCTAAACTTGTTCTGGAATAGTTAACTGTGACGGAAACATAATAATTGTTTTGGTGTATATTATTCGATCAAATTTTAATACACCACAGAAACCACAAATTTGTAAAAAGAATGATGACTTTTTTGCATTTCTATTTACTACCAAATAGAGACACCATGCAAAGAACATCTACAGTCTGGTCATATGCTATTTCGCAGGTTTTCTCATTGTCAACTGCATTCCGACCGATCCAACAACGAAATCATTTAGGCATCCAAAAGAAGTGGTTTTTGAGTTTGCGTTGAAATTGTAGGCATCGACATTGCAATGCAACTCAGCATTCTTTATTTACGTTTAATTAATGCTCTAATTAAAAAAAAAATTGTGCGAATAATTTTTTTAAAAGCGTGCTAACCTTTATTTGAGATTAACTTACACTAAAGTATCATTTAGCAGCTTAGATTAACACCAATAATTTCACAGATAATGAATTACTTCTGCCAGTTGATACAGTTTAATTTTTATATTAGCTCAATTTTCCATTGTCTGGCTTGTTTTTCTGTACATTTAAATACAAATATCCTAAAGTGCGAATGGATAAGGCCTATGCGTACTTATTCAACCCAATTGTCGCCAGCTTATCAGCCAGAACGCAGAAATTTTCGGAGCAAAAGGCAAGAGTTATGTATGCTGTGTCTACTATAGATAGATTGAATTGAGTCTGACTTGTTTCAATCTGTTTTTTTAAAGGCTCGCCAAAAAATGTCCTTGCTCTGCCACAAGACCTGGTATGACAAACCAGTGGAATGTCGCTATTTTCACATTGTTGCCTATCTACTGCAAATATCCTGGTTGTGGCATTCCTAAAGTATAATTTTGAATTAGGTGCACAGTTATTGTAGTCAACTTAAAAACCAACGACAGTTCAATTTAAAATCAGCTACCAAAATTTGTCTTGAGAAAACTTACCCCGACGTTATGTTAGCCTCTACATAGTTGTAACACGTAACTGCCTCATAACCCACAGTAAGCACTAATGTCTGCCAAATAGAAATACATTTAATTTTATGAATTGAACTATTTTTTAAATACGTAAGAACATTTACTATATTAAATATGTTGATAAGCTTAGCATAAACTAAGTTTATGTTTAACCACTTACCGGACATTCAATCTTGCGATTTCTGCATGCAACAAATGCTGTTGTTCTGTACAAACAAGCCTCTAAGCGATCCACCCTTGTGGCAATTTCATGCTCAAGAGAATTAAAGGTAGTTTCTAAACCATTCAATAGGTACTGGAGTTGAGGATAATTTGTTGAATTAACTTCCTCGAGTTGTATAGCGGAAGTAAATGGAGAAAACAGGCAAATAAGCAAAACGAGAGACGTTGTCATTGCTACAAGGTGCAGTCTATAATACAAATGAAAACTATAAGCACACTTGCATACTTTACAATATTTTTCTAGTATATGAGTGAATATTTTTGTTTCTACTTCAATTTATAATATTGTTACTCACTCACCGTCTTATTGCGAAAGATTTAATTAACTTTACCTTATTAGTTAATTATTTAATAACCAAAAGGTAGTGTTAATTGGAAGTAGCTGATTGGAGTTAATTGTTCAATTCGTCAGCAAAACAATCATCGAAACAAATATTTATAATTGTAGCTATTATGTTTTTATATCTTATATATATATATATATATATATATATATATAATACATTAATACTGTTCTCTATAGCGCGCCAGATTGAACCGCATTAAATTTAGTGATATTATTTTATTGATTTTTAGTTTAACGCATTTATTTTATATCTGATACTGAATTATTTAGTAAATAAATATAAATTATAACCGAGGGACATTGCTAACTTATCACCCTATTATCAACTTATCATAAACTTGGTTTTGGTATATATCAATATCAATATTTTGCTTTTACTCACCCTTCACTGAACAATTTAAAAAACCCCAAATTTGCCGCAAATTAGCGTTGAACAATATTCCCGGCTATGTTATTCGCCGTAGAGACAAAAAAAAAACTAAACTCAACATATGTTACGTTTCAAACTTTTGATGAAGTGATTTGCTCCACGTCGATACTTTTCAGTTGTATAATTTTAGTAAAAAGAGAAGCGTCATGGCTGTTTCTAAAAGTGGTAGAATAACATCAATACTCAATGACGTATATTCGAATTCATTCACATCAAAATAGCAATATTTAGTTCAAGCATGTAGATTGGACGTGTAATGGAATTTCATCAGATCCCCAAAATGACTATGTTGTAATATAGCTATGTTTGCATCACAGTAAATACAACAATGTTTATGTGTTTTGAGAGAAAATTGAAAACTCCAAAACTGTCAAATCAATTTGCTATAGCCATGCTAACATGGACGTGTAAATTCCGGAATTGAAACCCTCAGTTTAAAAAAAATAGTGTCAAACAAAATATAAAAATTAACTAAAGTTAACTTTAACTTAAGTTATTGTACTAGGTCAAAATTGTCTAGATCAAAAGATAGGTCAAAATCAAAATTTCTAGAATACCACAAATACAATCACGCGTTGTTTTCTAATTACTTTAGTGCTTACGACTGCATAAGTAAATTAGATGATCTATTAGGCAAAAGACTAGAAGAATACAAACGACAAATATTGAATATAGTGAAACAATTGAATTACTGCGAATTCCAAGAGGTACAACCTTGGTGTCCGCACTTGTACTCCTCCATTTGCTAAGGTAGTATTTAGCCTTCTTGTTTAAATTATATTGCAAATATATACCGGAATGTACCAACGAGTTGAGGCGGGAAATGATTATTCCACTTCGGTCCCAGCTTGTTGGGTGTACGCGAAAAAATGTTGGAATCCTTATAATATCTCCCTGCCCAATGTACAAACCTTCGATATTTTCATCCATTAACAACTTTTCAAGTTCAGGTTTTGTATCCAACAAAATCGATTTCCCGCACTTTTTAACCTTTCCTATGGGGTCATACGTTTGGTTATATGGCACGATTACCCGACGCCATAATTTTTCAATGAGCATTCGAGAGTTGTTGTTAGTTCCAACATAACTATGCAAAATTTCGTATAGGCTATTACCCATGTTTCTGTACATTTCAAATATAACTATTTCCTGGAAACGCTCGGTGTTATTGATCACATTTGCCATAACTTGTTTAATTTGCCGTAAATTCCGCAATTTACTATTAAAGTGATCCAACATAAATTTGTCTACGTTGAGCAACATGTCGAAATTTTTGGTCATGGCCTCTTCGAGAGAAGAAATTTTCATTTCTGGAAGAGGTGACGTAAGATCGTAAGTAACAGCACTCTTGTATAATGCACTTAAACAAATGTTCGTTAGTAACAGGCTCGAAATAACGGATTTTAGCCATTTCTGTTGATCAGCCATTTTTGTCAAACATAATTCCTGTTCAAGTAATATCACAAAGTATAGAAAAAATACATTATCTGACAGATAGTATCTGTCACATATTGTTTGAAGAAATAAGAGCATCAAAATCGTGCATGGAATAGCTGTGATCCAAAAATTTGGCGAAAATATTTGAATATACTTTGAAAGCAAAATGTAATTTCCAAGCTTGTAACAAGTAGAAAACTTAATTTGGATGCCTTTGTCGTTCGTTACCCATTCTCCCAAGTGTGTATAATCCGGTAATTTGTAATCAGGAAAAGCATAAATTTCTACGGGAATGTCTCCCGCCCTCGAATACTTTGATACGTGATTCGGTCGAAAACTGCTGTTCCAACCGTGAAGAATGTCATGTATAAGCGATTTGGTTTCTATAAATTTTTGTGATTCTTCATTACAAATTTTAGGCAGGTTTGAGTTAGTACCCACAAGAGCAAGCACTCCTGCATTAGTATCATATGCTGTTTCCAATTGCCACCTCATAGGAAATGCTATGTGTATGAGGTCATTGTTTAGAGCGAGAAATAGCTTTTTAAGCTTTAACGTATTGTTTCGTGAAAGTAGTGTCAAAGATGCTGTTTGAAGTTTATTGATTGTTTTAAATAGTACAATTTCCACGGAATATTTTCCAAGAAAAACGTGAAATTCTGTTGGCATTGCATTATTCAGTACATTCTTTTGAACGGGAAAATGTTTGTTTTGGTAACTAAAAGTATATATTGAAATGTGAAATGAATATTTCTCTTGCCAATTTCTCAAAGAAAGGTAGTAACTTGGAGGGTAAATAAACGTTTCGTAGTGAATCCTTGATGGGGCGTCAATTGATACGCTATTTGAACATGTTTGTTTAAACATACCTTTCCTTGCATCTAGCTGACTTAAGTACTTTTTATACCAAGTGTTATTTAACTGATTAATAGGCCAGTAGGCGTAATAAATACTATTTCGGTTGTTGAAGAGGAGTCTCGTAGTTGGTGGGGTTGGGAAATATTCCATTTGGTGGTCACTACCGACGTATTCTCCTAGTTGAACATAACAGGTTTCAAAGTCGGTAAAAATGTTTTTAAGTAATTGCTGAGTGATTTCATCCACGGCGGTAGTAAGACGTAGACGCCACAAGGACAATAAAATACAAATGTAGTACGAGTACATTTTTTGAGTACATACAATTTTTTTTACAAAAGTAAAGGTGAATCTGAAAAAGGCTTTACAAGGTAACGTTTTCTGACTCCAGCGGCGCGTTTTTACAGGTTATAATTTGGAAACGAAGTTTGAATGAGAAGTAAATTTATATCAATGTATAGATTCAAAAAGACTTTTAGGGCTTGACTATTTACCAATCCAAAAAATGTTCATGTTTCTTTCTGTCCAAACCCCTGCGGATGAACAACACTTTGAACAAATTTTTATGATTCATGAAATTATACATTTGTATATGCGAAACCATATTCAACACTAAAACATGCAATATCATACTTGAATAATAATGTAGTCTTATCGTTTTATATGTGTAACTCAAATCGGATGCCCCCTAACGTAATCGTGAACCTTTTAAGGCTAAAACTGTTTTCACCCCTTTTCCTTTAATATGTGTCCCATTTCAGCGGAAGCGCTGCCAGATTTTGGGATTTTTTTTTAAAGAAACTCTTCAATTTCAGGGTAGAAAAGTTTTTCACTCTTTCTGACATCAACCTTAATTGAACCTTTTGCCGTCCTAACACAAAGGTGTCAAAGCGGACAACAGGCGTTGATAGACGCGTAAAGGCTTGGTTATTTGCAGGTGGAAGCGTCTTTCTCTACCTCCTCCAATCCCAGTGGACTTGTTCCCTTGGGACAACAACCTAACGAAATGTTGTCACGCACGTACACATCACGGAGTTTCAGAATTGCGCAACAAGGGTCAACAACACTGTATAATGTTAACGATAAACACTTGTATTTGAAATCTTTCTCTATGGCCCCCTAATTTCACCGTTTCGCACCAAAATGACCTTTCAAGTTCAAACCCTACAATTTCATGGCACAAAAAAATATGCTGCCCTTTAGTTAGTTTGCTGACCAAAGTGCCTCACAAGGAAATGATCCCATGACCTTGAAATTACCTTTTATTTCCTTGTTTGTACGAAAAAAAGTTNAGTGCCTCACAAGGAAATGATCCCATGACCTTGAAATTACCTTTTATTTCCTTGTTTGTACGAAAAAAAGTTAAAACTGGGAAACCTTATTTTTACAAGAAAAGTTATTGAGATTTGTATTAGAATCTTAGATGCTCCCATCACACCCAAAGTTCTGATTTCATTCTAATAATTTTAATAATTTTCTAATGCTTAGTTTCTTTTGTCTTAACGTGTTAAAAGGAACGTAAACTCAAACCATCGTATTGTCGGTAAATAACATTAAAGAATTTCATTGCATTTTGCCTTCGAAACTTTACGAAATAGTACACTTTATTATGGTGCCCAATCTTGGGATGGCTGGTTTACATAGTATAGGAATATAATTTAGCTAACTTCTGTTCTCGAACTTCACTTGGTACCAAAATTCCCTTTAATGTCGCAATCAATTTGCCAGCTTTTCCGTGCAAGCCGCTTAATTCCTCCGCTACACGATTTAGCTTAAACAAGTGATTCGAAGAGTAGGATGTATGTTTTTTTAAATGTTACCAGTCCTGATCATGAAAACCCAAACTTCTTTTTTTTACAACGACTTGATTAGGTGCTGATTACAAGAACAAAGTAAATGCGTCTAAAACGGGCTGCATGGCCCCTCCGACCATTGCAAATAATGCAAGAAAATAATTGCCTTCCTTCTGAATATTTTCAAAAACAAGTAAATAAAATGAAGAAATGGAAATAAGGTTTTTGGTGTTTTGCCTTGTTATTTTTCTCTAGAATATTACAAAAACTAAACAAATATACGATTCCAAGATTAAAAAAAACTTTTATCAAAACTAATATGTCAAATTGGATCACAAGACCTATTCAACTCGTATTCTCAAGACGTGTGGTTATGCTTATACACGTATAGCAGTGCTTATACATGCCTATATACGTTAATATATACACCTGTATATAGATGTAGATATATATAAGTCAACTGTTTATGAGGTTAATACTAGTAAAAATACCCGTCCAAAAACAAGAAATATTTCATTTTAATTTCTTGGTTTCTATATTATACTTTTCAAAAGCATAGGAGTGCTCCAGAAGAAAAGGTTAATTTATTTTTTAGATAAAATGCCCGTAGCTGGGCGAGGAATAAGGCTCAGGTGAAAGGAGTTTTTGTGCAGCCGGTTGGTCGGGTGTAAGGGAGTTTTTGTGCAGCCGGTTGGTCGGGTGGAAGGGAGTTTTTGTGCAGCCGGTTTTGGTCGGGTGTAAGGGAGTTTTTGTGCAGCCGGTTGGTCGGGTGGAAGGCAGTTTTTGGCACTGACACACAGAATATATGGTAAAGTACGGCAGAAAAAAACCAAATGTAAACGATATTTGGGGTTAAAGGCTTCTGTCTCTGTCTACTCGCTACCCAGCCTGAGAGCGACCTCTTCGTGATTAGGCCGTACAATCGGACTAATGGGAATGACACAATGAGGGTCCCCAATAGTTTTGAGAAAATTCTGAAGACTGTCCTCATTTGCATGCACGTATGCTAATGAGACATTTCTACATTATACCTACTAAATGATGGGTTTGTCCATCATTTTCTTTTGTTAGATTGGGTTAACGTGTACTTAAGTCGTACGACTGTAAAATAAATAAACCGTTCCAAACGCACGTAACATAAGTAGCGTATTGAACTATTGCAACTAAAATCTACAACTAAGAACCCGTAAAACCAATTTTTTGGTTTTTACGGTTTTTGGGGGGTCATTTCAACAACGGGAGATGGTCTGGAGTCGCTTAGATCCTTGAAAACATCATAAATTTTTGGTTTCTGCTAAACTAAAAAAAAAATCCTAAAAACCCGATTTTTCGGATTTGG